>JAQHUG010000225.1:595187-606201 GCA_028555095.1 Dicrostonyx torquatus | reverse complement strand
AACTACAGAGACACAGAGACAGACAGAACAACAGACAGAGACAGACAGATAAACCCACAGACAAAGTGGGAGGGAGAGTCTGTCTCTCCTTTTCAAGTGAAAGAGGGGTGGTTGCTGAGAAATGACACCCAAAGTTATCTATCCTCTGAGCTCACATACATAAACTTGTGCACATATATGCATGCATACACACACACAATTATTAAAACTGAACATCGAGGTCTGCCTCTTACTAATGTTCCTTTCTTACATAATGGCCCCCTTTTTGTACTACAAAATACTAAGCACTAGAAGAATTTTAAATAAGGTGGTTATGGGAAGACTTTTGATTTTACAACAGGCTCCCTTTATTCGTTCTTCTTCTTGCCCTGTCTCCACACAGGTCTAAGCACGAGCTTTTCTTAGCCTCTGATGGAGATCAGTTGCAGCTGGGATTTCGAGCCTCAGATAACACATGAGGAAATGGCCCTTCTGAAGACTGCCTGCTCGCTACCTCAGAGCCCCAGCAGCTATGCTTACAAGAGGGAAAACTTTCCAAGGGGGCCCTGTGAGTGCACTGTTCTGAGGTTGCTGGAGTAGGAAATGCAGCATTTTCCTTGCCTGGTAGCCATTGTATCAACTCGATAACAATAACAAGAAAAAGTCACCCCCCTCTCAGCCCAAGGACAGGCATTGACACAGAGAAGCAAGGAAGATAAGAAGAATATAGGACTCAAAGGGAGGGGAGAGTTTTCCTACTGACCATATCTTCAGAATTGTCATGCCCTGGCCTAGAGAAGGTTATTGTTTATAGTTTTGTAATAGGTTATGATAAAGCCAAGGCAATAAGCTATACTGTTCAACTGTACTTGTAAAAAAGGACTAAAACCTTAAAACATGTGAGGATGTAGACAACTATAAAACATATGTGTTGTCTGTTTTAATTCAACACATCTCTGAATGCATTCAGTGCAATAATATAGACATTATTGTAGACAATATTGCCTTTTGATAGTATTTTAAATGCTTTGTGGTTATGTTTTTTTGGCTCTAGATTTGTACAGATAATAAATTCACCAATGACCATGCAGCGTATCTATGATAAAGCACTGAATCATTAAAATGTAGTTTTTTGACTTGAGATGGGCATAAACTTCTCTGAAGTCATCTAAGTTACTCAGAAAGTCATTAGACTCAGAAACAGGCAGCTCTAATCAAAGGTTTATACGTTATTTCTTTCCACATTTGCCAGTCTCAGTGTTCTATTGCTTGAGGCGATGACTGTGATTGTTGCTAATGGGCTAGAATTCAATAAACTACAGAACAATGTAAAGATTTGGTGTCTCACCTGTTTTTGAAGGCTGTCTCTCATCTCACGTATTTCCCAGCGATGTGAGAGATGAACAACATAAGCTATAACGGAAGGGTACGAGTAAAGTCATGAGCGACTGTGGAGATGGTGGAGAAGAAAATACTACGATTTGGGGAGACATTAATTCACGGCAATATAGCTGTTCAAACAGTCAGTGAGAGTGAGTGAGGTCAAGATTTCAGTAAACAGGGCCTGTGAGATGCTCTGAGTGGAAACACCCCTTTTACCAAGCTACCAAGTGCTACAATCTGTGGTCAATTTCCAGGAACCCCATGATGGAGGGAAACCATCCACTTCTTCTGAGTTGTCCTTATACCTTATATCCACAAAGGTGCTTAGCACGCTAACAAACTCACTTCCCCACACAAGTATACAAGAGAAAAAGGGAAAAAAAGAAAAGGAAAAAGGAAAACACATAGAATGTATTCAGGAAGTCAGGATTTTACTGAGTTGGGTCTAGTTCAAGTTCACTCAGAGTATATCATCATACACCATCTTAACACAGCAAAACAAACAAAGAAACAAACAAACAAAAAACCAAAAAAAAAAAAGAAAACCCAAAACCCAAATCTTCCAAAAGTCCAAACAAACCAACAAGCAACTAAAAAGAGTAGGGGGGAAAGCAATGCTGGAAAAATAATACAGCAAGTTCTTAAAAGGCCTGAGGACGACTTTGCATTTAGCCCATTATAATGTTTGATAAACAATGACTGGGTGCTTGAGAATATATAAATTAACAGAAAAGCTTAGGAACACCATGCACAGTTTATGGAAGAGGAACTCACTGCTGTACTGATTTTCAAATATTGAATATGATTTGAAAATGTTAATATCTGATATAACCTGAGATCTTATAGCATCACTATAAATCTGTGTTTTAGTCTATTTATTCTCTTTCTAAATATAAAGTTGGTTTATTAAGTTTGATATTGTATAGGCAACTCATGAAAGAAAAAAAGATTTTAATTAAACTAATAAAATTTTGAAACATTTTCTGTTGTATTTCAGGCTAGTATGTTATTCATTAGTATACATTATACATTTTCTGTTGTATTTCTAGCTAATCTCTCTATACATTATATTATTTATTTTACTGCTGTCACGTGCCCTGACAAAGAAGATAGCCGTGATTTTGTTTTGTTTGTTTTGTTTTCATTAGCAAATGCTGTATTCAATTACCATTTTGATGACCACTTTCTTTAGCACATTTTGAAAACTTGGAGTAAATTTAATTTTAATTTTATTTTAACAGTGGAATAAGTCTGTATTTATCTCCAAATTCTGAAAATAATTTATCATGAGCATCAATAAAATATATTAATAGACAGTACTTATTTTTTATGACGACATATACATTAATTTTAAAAAGATCCCAGCATGAATCAACACAGTATGCTTTAAAATTATTCTTCTCTAGCTAGATTAAGAAGGAATGATATTCAAATAATTGCTTTTATTTACTCCTCTGTATTACTTTTGTGAAACTAGAGTCTTTGCTCTAAAATGAATATGACCCAATATTGCCATTTAATAGTCAACTATACAGATAACTTTTTGAGTATTTAAAACGATATCATTTCTTTTTCCATTTAATGACATTTTCATTTTTTTATTTCATGAGTCTATTTTAGAAATAGATATGCTCAAAATGTTTCAGATGTTACTTAAAGAATTTTCTCCACAGAGATTGGGAGGGTTTAGAAGACCATTGAAGAAATGCCTCTTTGGCTATATGTGAATCATGAAAATATCCAATTAATTTTTAATGCATCTCAGTGCATGCACAACTAAACTGTGGAAATTTCTTATTTACTTAATAGCAGTCTGAGTTTTTGTCAATGAAAACACTTCTATGACTTAACAAATGTGTGTACGTGTGTGTGCATGAGCATATGTGTGTGTGTGCATATTTGTTCATGCACATGTAGAAACTCAAAAGTTGTCACAGATCGTATTTGTAAGACTCTCCTCTCCTTATTCATTGAGGCAACGTCTCTCACTGAATTCAGAATTCACAAACTCTGTCTAGGCTGGTTAGAAATCTTACTCCTTGTCTCTGCTCCTAGATGCTCAAATTACAGATAATTATCAAGCAGATTTGGTAACTTGCATGGGTTCTGTGAATCTGAACTATGGTCCTAACAATTGCTAGGCAAACAGTTTATTCACTAAGGCAACCACAATCTCAAGGAATATTTAAACCTCTGAAACATCATCTTAACCGTGACAACCAAGAAAAGTATAATAAATTAATTTATGTTAAAATATGGTTTTCCCTCTAGATAAACAAAAGTAGTATATTATATGGTCTTTAAAGTTGTATAATGATGGAGAGTGTTTTAATATATCCTGTATTTACATACAAATATTATAATTCCACAGGAATGTGAATGTGATATATATATATGTATAAGTTTGCATTCTGCACTTATTTAAGGTTTTTAAAAATAATTCTTGTTTAAAATACAAATGATGATTCATTTGGAAAAACATAAATCTCTACTATCACAATTTAAATTAATGTATTTTAAAATGTAATTGTTAATTTACTAAATTGTGAATGAGTTCATAGCCACTGGTATGGCTCGTGGTCTTTTATAAAGGGTAACATCTACTACTGTAGGAAAACAGGGTTACCTACAGATTACCTTGGGAATGGAATATTTTAATAATTTGGGTTTTTGAGAGAACCAAATTCTGGCAGGGGCCTTTATGTGACACAGTATAGTATTAAACACCTTTCTAAAACATTTGCTGCAGCTGTGGGTGAGATCAGCAGCAGTCTGCATGTGTGGGTTTGAAGGACTCATTCAGGCTCTACCTTGAGTGCAGGAATGAGCACCGAATCACCCGCTGCATACCACCTTCAATGTGAAACTCCTAAATGAAAACATTTTCACCATTTAGAATTTCGTGATACTCTGTGTGTTTATGTAGACTCTGTCCTCAAATCAGATGAGAAAACTGTACTTGCCTGTTTCGGCTCTTAGAGTGAGAACTGCCTTTCTTTAGGTGGAAAAGTCACATTGACTGTTTTCTTATGCTATTTTGAATACTTTGCTTATAGATCGTTTTTAAAGTCCATAAATCAGTAGAGCATATGATCATGATGTCATGAATTATGTAATTAAATTGATTAATATATGCATACATAATACAAACTAGAAAGATACCAACCATTTCTCAGCTGAATTTCTGAATACTAATACCCTACAATAAGAACTTCTGGGTGCTCGGTATTTGTCTCCTAGGTTTCTTCAGGTAGGCTAATGTAGCTGGGCTGGAGGGAAAAACTGAATTTTGTTAAGTGATAATCAGAGGGATGAGATAGGTTCTAAGACAAGAGGAGGTGGAAGAGACGTGGATGGGTTTATTGCTCCAGAACTGCAGGATCTCCAGATACAACTCCCAAGATGAGCAGAGTTTCCTCACTCTGTGATATTTCGAGAGCGGAAACAACTTCTTTTTGTTTTATTTAGTTGTGTTTTTGAGAGCAGTCTTTCACAGTTTTAGGCTAGGCTTAAAAATTTTGCTTACAAATCGTGGGGCTTTCATAAAGTTTCATACTCTCTCCATTAGCAAGTAAGTCACTTAAATTTTTGTTCCTATGTATGCATTACTCAAGTACAACACATACAAGGATTGCACTGACCCTGTTAACCTAGTAGCTTATGGAAGAAGAATTTATTAATGTTTCTGGCAGTTATTCTAGCTGCTGGACTCTCTGAAATTTTAGAACTCACGTTAGATCTTTTTCCTTTGCAAAATTGCTGAACAGTGAACACCTAACATACTCAAGCTAAAGTGTCTCCTTCTTCCAGACAAGAACCCCTCTTCTTTCTAATTGGTAGTGTTTCTTTTCACGGTTGGCACTCTTTGTGGCTCTCTGACTCATTCAGATTATGTGTGAAGAAGATGTAAGGCTTTAAACTATTTGAGAGGAGGAAAAAAAAAAACAGGTAGAAAATTTTAAAGACCAAGTTAATTAAAAAAAACTTCAAGAACAAAATGTCATTCCCTGGTGTTATTGGAATCTTCAAAGAAGCTTTGAGACAGGAAAATTCCCTTTGAAGAGTGAAGAGAAACAACAATCAAATAACAATTCCATTTTCATAATTATTTTCACATAAACAGTCATTTTAAAAGATGTCATTTACAGAACAAATAGTGGGCACAAAAATTAATCAATTATGTGTTAATAGAAGAAAGGTAGAGTCTGTATAATAGTAAAGGGGTCAGCAGAGAATGCTTCCTGGAGTAAGTTACTGCATTGACCTTCACTTCAGGGCACAAAGACTGCACAGGCTGATCTGCCCTGTAGCTCCCTTCCAATTTCCATCAACCTAGTCTCTATGGCTAGCTGATTTGCCCTGCTCATTAAGGAAAGAAAGTAAATCTGCTGCAAGATTTCCAGGAAGGAAGGTATTTGAAAACATTTTATTCTATAGCCTGAAATCTTTCTTTACCCTTACTGCGATTTTTCTTGTTTATTTCTCTCCAAGATAGCTTTTAAAAATAATTTTATCATTTTTCTGTGAGACATGGAGACTTGTGAGATTTCAGATTTTCTTTTTTTGGTGTTTTCTTTGAAAACATGCTTCGGAGACGTTCTTTTTCAACAAGACTTGGAGTAGAAATCATTCTTCATAGCCAACAGTATGAGTGTTGTGTCACGTGAAAATGTCAAAAGATTTACAGTGAGGTTTGCTCTTTAAAACCAAAATCTCCAACACAGAAATTCCAGACAAGATATTTGAAAATCATATCTTTTATTTTTTGAATTAGATCATTTTGCACTTTCTTTTCCTTTCCTATATACTTCTGTAAATCCCTCCTTGCTTAATTTCAAACTGAGCCTGTCTTTCACTAAGTGTTGTGGCAAACATGAGAATTTTTAATGCAACAGTACTTACTGACAGATGTAAGGATCAGAAAAATTCTTAGCCCCGTTTCACTCATTTTAGTTACTTACAGTTCTAAGTATCATTTAACACCCTGATTGTTCTACTGATAGATTTTAATCCAAACTCCAAAATTTTACTCTAAGTTTTCTTTTTTTGGAGGGGGGGTCATTTGTTTACAAATATTTCTGTTTGCATTTAAGAACCACTCCACCCTTTGCTCATCTATGTTCATAACAGCATTATTTCTAATGGCCAAAACCTGGAAACAACCTAGACGTTCCTTACCCGCAGAATGGATAAAGAAAATGTGATACATTTACACAAAGAAGTACTTCTTAGAGGATAAACAATGACACCTTGAAATTGGCAGGCAAACGGATGGAACTAGAAAAAAAAAAAAAAAACTTCCTAAACGAGGTAACCCAGACCCAGAAAGACAAACACAGGATGTACTCACTCAATAGAGGATATAAGACATAAAGGAAAGGATAACCAGCCTATAGTCCACAATCCCAGAGAAGGTAGGGAACAATAGGAATTCTAAGAGTGACATGCATGAATGTCACTAGGAAGGAGAAATAGATTACAACTTCTGAGTAAACTGGGAGGAGGAGAGGAAGGGCTTAAAGTGAATGAATAGGAGAACATGAGGGAACAGGATGGTTGATTTGGGAGAGGTACAGTGAGGGAGAAGAAGGAAAGATATATTGACCGAGAGAAACATCTAATGGTTAGGGAGAAATCCGACACTAGGGAAACTCCCAGGAATCCACACAGATGACCCCAGCTAAGACTCTGAGAATAGAGGAGAAGGTATCTGAACTGGCCTTCTCCTGTAATGAGATTAATGATCACCAAAATTTTCATTATAGAACCTTCATCCAGTAACTGATGGAAGCAGATGCAGAAATTCACAGCTAATACTTGGCTGAGTCCAGTCGAAGAGAGGGAGGCAAGATTATATGAACAAAGGGAAAAACCAGAGAGACAGCTAACTTGGCCTAGTGGGAGCTCGCTGACTCTAGACAGATAGCTGGGAGACCTGCATAGGATCAAAATGGGCCCTCTGAATGTGGGTGACAGTTCTGTGACTTGGACAGTTTTTGGGGCACTGGTAGTGGAAAGAGGATTTATTCCCAGTGAATTAACTGGCTTTTTGGAGCCCATTCTCTTTGGAGAGATACTTTGCTCAATCTAGTTACAGCGGGGTGGGACTTGGTCTTGTCTCAACTTCATGTGCCAGACTTTGTAGACTCCCCATGAGATCCCTACCCTTCTTGAGGAGTGGCTGGGAGGTTAGCTGGGTAAAGAAGGGAGCAGCAGGAGGGCAGGGACAGGAAATTGTGGTTGGTGTGTAAAACGAAAAAAAATGTAATAAGATAATTAAAAAAAACAGAATCAGTCCACACATCAGCCTTTTTGAAAGTTCTTTGCCCATCCAACCATTCCAGTCCCTTCCTTAGCTTTACAGTGCATTTGACACTGTCCTTGTAAGTTCTGATGGCATTAAGTTCTATCCAGCAGGATCATATATTCATCCTGCGACCTAAGAGGATCATACAGAGTTTATAGTTGAGGAAAACCAGAACATATGATAGAAGCATTGTTAGAAGACTACACATCATACAGGGTATTCCTATGTAATGTTTCTGCCTCGTATTAACTATTTTTAAAACCAACAGCAAATCATTATTATTCATTCTTGTCACTTTCTCATGAAAATGGCAGTCATCCAATGTAGCCAATTGTAAAGGACATGGATTTCCAAAAGTGAGGAGGAAGAACCCACGGGACAAATTTCAAAAACACAATTGAAGCTCTTACGATTAGCTTGATTCTCTTTTAAGATTTATCTATTTTTATTCTATGTGTGTGTATTTTCCTGGCTGTATATATGTGCAAAACATGTATGCCTGGTGCCTGTAGAGGTTAGAAGAAGACATCAGATTCGGGATTTCAAGGGTCTTTGAATTTCAGTAGTTCTGTGACATAATTCAAGTATTCTGAAAGAACAATAAGTGTTATAAACTTTTGGCTCTCTCTCTAGCTATGAGTGTCAGCTTTCAATATGTTCCTATTTAAGGTACTCTAAACAGAGTTATAAAAGTTTTTATCTAACAGTTTTTGGTCTAGAAAAAAGCACTATATTTTCTTTGTGGGATATAATGATGTAGTATCTCAAAATTATACATATAAACAATGATGTTAATAATGAACTTATCCTTAATTTACAAGAAACATAAAAGTGTGATCTATGGTTTTTGATCACCTATATCTATGACAATGAAAACTATAAGATTCTGCTTTGAAAATAATTAAAAATAGATTTTAACAGCATAGGACATTTGATATTATATTAAACAATCAAAATATAAACAAACATAAATAAAGAGCTATGGAGAGAGTTTAATATACAAAGTTCCTGTTGTACAAACATAAGTCCCTGAGTTCAAACCTCCAGGATGCAGGTAAGCCTGGAATGATAGTGTGCATTTCCAGTATTTCTCAAGTTAGATGGAAGGCAGAGATACCGAGGATCTCCATAGAAGTTTGTGGGACAGATGACCTGACCTAAGCAGTGGTGAGCAACAGAGAGGTCTTGGCCAGGAATGAAATCTCTGGTTGCCCTCTGAAATCTACATATTCAGATGACATGTTTGAGCCTCCATCATACACAGGGGTATGCATACACATAATCCACACAGAGAAAATCCTTAAGCTTCATAGCCGAAGAAATAAATTCAATAGTTGGATGGAATGAATACATTTCTAAATGCAACTAAATAATTACTGCTTCTCAGTTGAAAAATCATTTTGAATATTTATTTCAGAAATGTGCTCCCCATGAAAGCAATAATCATATCACAGGGAACTGTTTATAAAGGCATGTATTTGTGTCTTTCTGTGAGAAAAAAGAAAGAAAAATCTCTTGGATCTGTAAGAATTAATCTGTTTTTCACCAAGACTTTCAGGAACTTTGATTCACATTAAAATTGTAGAACAATTGTATTAATCAGGTTAAAATAACAAAATCTAAGCTCCAGTGCTCTGTTTAAAAATTATTTGATCAAAAGATCTTAATTCAACCTCTTTCTACCTCTCATTGTTCTTCATTGCTTTATTTTCCTCATGTATTTGAAGTCTTCAAAGATGGGGCGTATTAAAACTTGCTTTTGTATAGCTGGTAACTGACTCTTCGGATCTTTATTAGTTCTAAATAAACTTGGTGAAATCTATTTTAACTTCGAGGATTCTGTTTTGATTTTGAATGGATTTTCACCATGGGACAGAAAATAGTTTCAAGTACACGAGCCTGCACTCGCAATCTTCCCCCAGCTGGTGATTCGCCAAGGAGAGAGAGTATACGAATGGGTGCAATACAGAATTTCGAATGTTTTGGGGAAGATAAAGCAGAGGACATATGAAAACCCAGACCAAAGCATCTCTAATTCTGACACTCTATCAAGCTCATATTCTACAAATTGCAATGATATATTTACTTTCCTTGTTAAACGGTATCCCAGAAACTCTCCATTATTTTATGATATCAATATAATTTAAAATTTCTATTATATATTAGCATGTTTATTTTGTGTTTGTGTGTTGGGAAAATGTTTCAGCAAATATGCACAAGTCACAAGACATCTTGTGAGAGTTGGTTTTCACCTTCTACCATGTGAGCGTGAATGATTAAATTTCAATCCTCGGGATTGAAAGAAAGCACCACAACCTACTGAGTCATTTGTATATTTTTAGAAAGAACATAAATTTGTCCATTAAAAAGCAAATAAATAGAAATAAGGCATATAAATTTAACTTTAAAAATTTAATTTGCAAATTAAATCAAAGTCCTCTTTAATCCAGAATTTCTACAGTACAATACGATTATTTTTGTGTTTAAAGAGATTGTGTTAAAATCGTATTTACTACTGAGTAGTACGTGGGTCTTTATGACTGCGAGTTACATGGGAACACAACTGGGAAGAGAAAAGAGAAGAAATACACCCACTGGAGAAAAGAATTTATCCTACATTTGCTCCAGGGTGTGTACTTTTTCTATTTTTCCATTTTATTTGCTATTTTGATCTTTATTATATTTTATGAATTATATTAAGTGTACAACGAGGGCTTAAGAGATAACTCAGCAGCTAAGAGAATTGCTGCTCTTTCTGAGGACCTAGGTTTAATTCCCAAAACCTACACTGTGATTCACATCTGTAACTGCATTCCCAGGTGAATTGACACCCTCTTCTGGACTCTGAGTGCACTAAACACAGGTACTGCACAGACATACATATGGAAAGAAATCTATATACACAAAACAAAAACAAAAGTTAACAAGAAGGAGCGTATTAAAAATAAATATGTGGAATGTACAAACAAAGTAAATAGACAATTTCAAATATAATTCATTGGTTGGACTTTGAATCATAAACCATAGGACATTTCTACTGCACTTGTTAAAGGTCTCTTAGCTGAAGCTTTTGTTCAGTGTCTATTTGTGAATCCTCATCAGTTTCATCTTTGAGTTCTTTTGTTTATCTCCTTCTCCCTGGGATGTGTCTAACACTCTACGGTGGATTAGTAAGTACCGCTTTCTCACTTACTCTGTTGACACTGAGAATAGAACTCAGGTTCTTATGCTACCAGTCAAATGATTTACTTCAGTTAATAGTCGCAACTTCTGCATTCTGCTTCTTAACAGAGCTGGCAATTTTACTGATTGATAGGCCAAGAATTGTTATTCAGACTTCCATAG
>JAQHUG010000225.1:549941-589696 GCA_028555095.1 Dicrostonyx torquatus | reverse complement strand
GTAATTGTATTTGAAATTTCCAGCTTCATGGAAGGGTCTCCTGGATACCCTGGGCTTGTAGGCTGAAAATGGGTGCCTCAATGATACAGAAGATCTTTGGGTAACTTTTCAGGCGGCAAGAAGATGTCTCAGTCAATTAGAGTTTTGGAAGTTGTTTACAATGCACTTTCTGTTTACTGAGGTAATATTATATCCATTTGGAATCTTTGATGGAGTTGAAGGATATATCGTTATAATTTTCCTTAGTTATGATAAAAGATAAATTAGATATAAATATTGTAACTGTAATACTTGCTTGATAACTGCTTCTCATGATGGGATCCTGTCTTTTCAAATCACTGTGATGCAAACATTGCTCATGTTTTAGTGTTTACTAGAGCAAAGTAATAAGTTAATTGAGGGCATACTATGGTTAAGGCATTAAATGATGGGATATAAATACATATTTTGTCCATGCCATTTTCCCATGCTGTATTTTGTGTTTCCTAAGGTCACTTGTGTGATACATGGGATAGTTAATGGTTACTGTTGTTGATTCACTGATTCTAGTAGTAAAGTCTCATGATTGACTAGAGTTAAGGTCTGAGTCAAAATCTTTTTTTCTATGTTTAAACTTCAAGTAGGGTGCTGTAATTAAAGAAACTTGTAACTAATACTGTGAAGCTTTTTTTTTTTTTAATATGGCTATTTTTTCAAAAGGGGCCAATCAAGCATTGTAACAGTGTGGCTATGGAAAGGAGAGCCTTTGCTTATAAACAGAACAACAACAATCACAAAACTGGGCACACCCTTAGCTGAATAAAGTCCTTGACTCATCCTCTAAGATACTTTCAATATATTCTTTCCACTACTAACTCATCACGTATTGAAACAAATGCCACAAAACAAGGTAAGATGAGGAATCTGCAGAGATCTCAATGTGGGAGAAAGAAAATACCCCACGTTTATCATAATACAGTTCAAAAATTATAACTTTTCTAGAATCCTACAATAGTAAAGGGCTATGAAAATGTTCTAAATTACTGAACTTCTCCCTTCAATATGGGAAATTTTATGATACTTTAATTTTAATGTTTTACAGCTCAACTTGGTAGAAATAAGTAGAACTTTGATTTATGTTTATCGATTACTGTTTGGTATTGTTTTTATTTTGAAACAATGTCATTTTATGGTTCCATTGGTGCCATAGTACTTGTATAATCCAGATTCATCTTGAGTTGATGGTAATCCTCTGCCTCAGGCTCCAAAGTATTGGGTCTTAGGTTATATGCACTATATAACGTCTTATATTTATATTTAAGTTACCATTTATTCATTTTCTATCATATAAATATTTTGAAGTTAACGAATATATCTGTACAAAATATGTTTGAATAATTTTTATTTTTGAGCAGTACAGTCTTCAAATATTTTACTAATCAATTTAAAAGAAAATTGGTAATTATAATTAAAATTGATAATTTTTGTATAAATACTGTGGCCAAATTAACCAGTTCTTAAACAGGTTTTGAAATCCTTCTAGCATTTGAAATAATAATTATAACCTGTTGAAACTTGTAAAAAATTATTAGATATATTATAACTTACAAGTAATCCATTTTATTAACCAGTGTAGGTACTAGGGCCTAGGTTTGATACATAGCCCAATATCTGTTTGGTGCTTCCGGTTATCTCAGATCAGCTTAATCTCTACTGTCTACTTGGAGGAGGAACTATAACCTCAGTCTTACTGGCAGTTCATACATTATGTCCAAAAGGTTTGAGAGAAAAAAAGAAATCACAGACTTCTGTAGAAAGAAAACCACAAAATGACTGTATCTCAATGCTCTACAGCACCTTGCAGTTTACAAAGCATTTTCATGGCCATTATCTCATATAATGTTTCCCTTGCAAACCTCTGCCTCCTTGGGAAGTCTGTTGTCCAAATCTCTCAACAGTGATGTTCCATCACTGTCCTTTTCACAAGCCTTGTTGAGCTTTCTTCTATCTTGCCTTTCTTTGTCGATTTTACATTCCTGAACGGTTATGACTATCCTCTCTAATCTTAATAATTGATCTCTCCTCTCCCTCTCACCACACCCAGCACAGTAGACAGTCTACTGTTGATGGTCTCTAAATTTGACTTTTTCACTGTTGGTCAAGCCCTATGGGGCTTAGGCATCCTTTTCTGTGTCTTGGATAAAATTTTCTTTCTTTAATCAAATGGTTCACAAACACCCAACAAAGATCTTTCTGACTTTTTTCTTCCTCAATATCCAATTGCCTGTTTGTAATTTCCATTTTCCAATTCAAGTGATTGTTTTCTAAAAATATTTGTACTTACTGTACATACATTAGTCACAGCTCTTATTCAGACTTTCTAAAAATGTTTATCCTATTGTCAATTATAGCTATCCTCAGTATTTATTTGGGAAAGTATATGTTTATGATTTGTGATATAGGAAAATTCTATCTGGTAAAATATTTTTCCATTCAAATAATTTTTACTGATTACTTGAGGAGAAAAAGAAAATTAGTTGGTAAAGAGTTTTGATAGTTTGAATTATATTATAGAAAAATATTTTTCAAAATCACTACTGTCAAAGAGAACTAGTTAAGTATCATAAAAATGCTATAAATAGAACTGTAAGTTCACATGAAGGAAATAATTTCACCTTATGCCAACAAACTTAATATCATTTAGGAGGTTTGTGGAGTTTCAAGCAACAAGTGACATTTTGCGTGTGTGTGTGTGTTTGATTTCATACATTTTCCTCTGGTATGTGTGAACAAGCATGTGAGCATTTGCACATATGCATATTCCTGAGTATACATGCATATGAGTTTATGTATTTAGATCTTAGACCTTGGTATCAGTTCTCTTCCTCTATTACTTTCAACCTTGGTTTTTGACATAGGGTCTCTCACCAAACCCAGAGATCACTGATTCTTGTTGCCTGGTTGACCACCGAGTGCCAGGGATCCACCTGTCTTCCAACAGCACTGGAGTTACAGACATGAGTCAAGATGTGAATCATTCAAACAGGGATTTGTTTTACACATAAAAACCATGTAAGTGGTAAAGCCATTGGTAGGACAGTAAGAGTGGACAAACCTGTATTATTGAATGTGCTATCCTTCATTACCCACAAATAAGGTAGAGATGTGATTCCTGTAGAAAGCCTAGGGTCATCAGAAGACATGATGTTGTGTATAAAATGCAAATTCTGCTGCATTAATTCACGCCGAGCATTCCGTTCAAGGAAATAATAGGGCTCTGGTTCCCAGGAGTAGATTGCTATTCCACATGCATCATTCAAGTGACCTGTCATCCAGAGTCATTTTCCTGGGAGGTGTGGCCAATATATTTTCCACAGGAAAACAGGGACAATACAGGAAATATTCCTTACAAATAAAAAAAAAAAACTTGACAATTGTCAACACTCTGTTTCAAAGACTAACTTCAGCAATAAAAGTTATTTTCATCAGAACTTCCTCTTCTCTATGACTTAGCAAGCTGCTTGCTGGAAATTTAGGAGACTAAGAAAATTAACATGATCTATGCTGTATTTTAGCTATATAACTTGTAATGCTTAACCAGAATTCACACCTATAGATCACACTATAATTTGACAGAAATGCTGACTGTAGGCTCCAATAGCAAATGTGCTTTTTGACAAATGAGTTGCAGAGGATTCACATAGAAATTTCTCTCATTCATGACTGTGTAGGGGAAAAACCTAAGTATGTAAACATTGAAATGTTTTGGTATGTAATTTTATTCCTTTAGGGTACAGACAATTGGCCTAAATTCAGCTTCTAAATAAATATTCATTTTTTCCTCCCTAAAGTCACTGTCATCACATTTTACTAATAAGAATGTTGTTTAGTAAAGCATGAGAAAGGTCAGAGCCTAATGAAACTGCTATTTTATCACTGGATCCTCCTAAAGAAGAGCCAACACAATTAAGAATGTGCACTGTAATGTTTAGATGAATTGAAACAGTCTCCAGCTTGTCAAAACAAATAAATATATGATAATTAGTCCATAGTTGAATTGTAAGATTGTTGATGAAACTTTAGATTGTGTAGAGCTAAATCTAATTATTATAGCCAGTATTCCCTGGAACACATTTTCTTCTATGTAGATGATCTGATTAAAATACTATCTGAAAATAAATTCCTAAAATATTTCCTGAAACTTTGTGCTTGAAAAATATAGTTTTGTATTGACAATCTTGAAAAGCTTCTGAGGTAAGTGTACTTACATTTCATTTTTCTCTCTCCTGTGTTCTGAACACAATTGTTTTCAATGAGTTTGATTGACATTTAGTAATTGAATCTCGGTGGTCCATCATTCCATGGATATTAACGTGAGGAGATACAACAGCTGACTCAGAAGTTGGGCACATTAAAGGTATATTCCACAATGCACCATACTTTTCTTTAGTACCAGGCAAGTCAATGTCAGTCTGCTTTTAAAGTCACAATGGCTTTAGGAAAGGAGCAAGATTTTCTCTGTCGAAGTTTGACATCTTAGGATACAACTGTATCCTTCAAAAAATTTCCTTTGGCAGAACCATCAAAGGTAATACCCGTTGACTGACTCAGAGATAGAGCACAGATCCAATTCCATCTGATGGTTCCCACAGTCTACCTCCAGTAAGGCACACAGGTTCTGCATGAATGTAATTCAGGGCACTATATTTTCTCTTTTGGTATATAGAATAATATTTTTAGGATTTCTTTAGGTTTTTTTTACAGTAGAAATAAAGTTATTAGCATTTATGTATGCCAATTAAATTCTCTATTTTGAACAAATCATATTCAAAAAGTTGTTGTCTTCTTTAAAAATGTGTATATATGCAGCTCAGTGGGTTAGAATTCCTGCTCTACACAAAAGAGAACCAGGTTGAGGCCACCAATATCTATGTAAAAAAAGTCATTGCTGACTTTTTTAAGCCTGGCATCACATTTTTGAAGATAATTATGTAATTAATGACTCTGCAGACAATTAAATAATTAATTAATATTATAATTAAACTCATAGACACACACGTGTCCTTAAAATTTTTATGGAATGCCCTAAGCCCTGAAAATATGTATGAAGTTGTCCTAGTCACTGGAAGAAAAATAGAGAAATATCAACACTAAAAAAAATCACAGTGGCATGACATTTAATGACTTTTTGTTGTTGTTGTTTGTTTTTTTAACTTCTAGAAGGCGATTAATTTTCTTTTGTTTAATCAGAGTTAGAAAGAATGAAAGAATAGTTTTTAAAATGATATATATGAAAAAGTTTTACATTTTTCTTGTAAAATCTGTTGCCTCCAAACACAAACTCCCATTAGCAAGGACAGATTTATAATATTTATAAAACAATCCAGACATTCATTCTATAATAAATTTTTTTTTTCTGGGATGTTTGCCAGGTTGTAGATACATGCTTATGACTCTGCAGACAATGTTAGTTTCATGTAGATCATAACTGTAGGCACAAATAAAATGTTAAAATTAAATGAATTTTATATTTCCATTTGACAGAGAGTATAAACCGCTGAATATTTGATAACATTTTCTATTTGTGTCATTTACTTCCATTTTTGAGAATATAGTACAGATATTCAGAGGAATTCAGAATTTTGTCTCAGGATGTTATGGTGTTTATTGGATTATCCACGTTCTTTTGATATTGGCAATGAAGTCTCCCCTTCAAAATATAGTGCTCTAAGTCTCTTTTAAGGGTTATCAGTAAGGAACCTTGGCTTACAGAGTGTAGATCAGTGTGACGACAATGATAATGACTAGAGGAACAAACAGGTTCTCAGTTAAAAAAAAGTTTGAAAGTTCTGAGCTCAAAAATTAATAAGGAAATCTGTTGTTCTTACTTAATGTTTGGATGAAAGAAAGGACAGGACAACTGACTGTGCTTTTGCTTCCTGAACGGTGTAACTGCTATAAAGAAAGCATTTTAAATAATAGTAACATGGGTCTTCTGAGGTTATCTCAATAAACCCTATGTTCTAAACACAAAGAAGCTTCTAGTTTGCTAACTAAGAAAAGTGGGTCAATGACTTTGAAACTTTTTGGTATTTCTCTTGAGGAATCCATAGATTCTGAAGTTTCAGTGTCCTCCATTCAACCGATTGCCTTTTAAGGGAGTGCTGAGCTACGTGATAGATCGGAAGATGGCCTGACTCAATCATAATAGAGACCATTTCTGTTAGAAATCTGCCTCACTGCTGGACTGAGTAGCTCATGTCATTAGTTCCAGAACATGGGAGGCAAAGTCAGGTAGATCTCTATGTAATCAAGTGAACCATGAGCTCTTCAGTGAGTTCCAAGCTAGGAGAAGCAAGATAGTGAGACACTGTCCTTAAAAAATAATCAAAAAGAAAAAAAACTGCAATACTACTAATAAAATATCATTAAGAAACTAATTCTATTGGTTCACTTCTGGGAATAATAGAGGATGCAAATATCGGCAAAGGTGCTCGTTATCACAAGGTAATTGTTTAACTCTGGTGCATGTGTAGCATTAAACTGTAGAATGGGAGAATGCCATACTGAACTACGTACACAGATATTGATGCCATTTTGGAAAGCAAAATAAAAAGCAAGCAACAAAGCCATATATACCATGTATAATAAAATGTCACTAATCCAATAATTTGAACCATAAAATACTTAAACATCAGAAATTCTTTGATCTTAACTGGATGTCTCAAGTATGAAATTTTTCATTTGGTCTCATCATAAAAATATTGTATAAATTTACTGTCATATTATTTCTTTGTGCCTTTGTGTTTTTATCTCTCTCTCTCTCTCTCTCTCTCTCTCTCTCTCTCTCTGCATGTGCACATATGTTTTCAGATATACATGTGTACGACGTAAAAAACTTTTAGATTTAATACTCATAATACAATATTTTCTTATGTATTTGTAAATATTTCTATGTAGGATGAAAATAAGACTTTCTATAGACTTCATTTCAGAAGCACTTCAGATAATATTACTTTCTCAAGTGAAAAAAGATAGAACCTCCTACATACTTAGCTCTAAGGTATTTCTATTAAGAAGTCATCACTTAAGGTATAGGCAGAGTGTGGACACTGCCTTAGGAGTTCAGAAGGAGAACTGTTACATATGTTAAAAGTGGGAGCACAAGGAAGAGACAATGAGTAAAGAAATAGGAAACAAGGCTGTTTAAAGTGCCTCATAAGCAATGGGAGTGTGGCATGGAAGAGAGAGCCATGGACATTAGTAATTGGTCCCTATCCTCTGCTATGGATGTATCTTCATTTAGGTCTCCCTACTCATCCATCTGAAAGAAGATAAAGGGCAGAGAAGAGAAGCAGTGAGGTTTCTGGCACAGAAAATAGGGTAGACAAAGGTTAAACTAAAGACAAGAGAATATAGGTGTAACTTTATGTTGTAGCCTTGTTTTGAATCAAAATTATTTTCTTTGTGCTCAGAAACAGAGCAAATGAACATTATGAGCTCATGGAGACAACGTATATAAGGCCGGGTCATGCTTATGGGAATTGTGAAGAGTAAAAAGTAGCATTTACATTTCTCCAAGTTACTTTCTGGTTCTGATGAAGACAAACTTGTTAAATAGAGTTCATCTGGAGAATGTGATACAACATATGATAAAAAAAAAACAGGTACCATCACATAAGTGGGTATAGGCAGACTAGGAGAAAGAGGACCATCATGTGTACTGCAAGTTATTATCTTCTAAAAGAAAGGAGAGAGAGAAAGAAAACTCTCACTGTATGGAGGGGAGAAGAGGAAAAGATAGATTGGAGAAATGATAGTGTGAATTAATTGAAACTGATCATAATCAAATTTCAAAGATGTGAAAAGCCCCTAATATTATAACTGATAATTTCTATTTCAAATATTTATTTTAAAATGTATTATGATATTAGTAGTCATAAACATGATAGTAACAAACTTGCTTGGGAGATTACCCTGACTTTGAATGTATAAAACATGGATTCAGAAATGAAAAAAAAGTGGGATAGGATGTGGCAATTAAGTATGATATTCTTTCCCAATTACTTCTTGGTTTCTGTTTAAAGGGATTAAAAAAAAAACACAAGGAAATGGAGAAGGACCTTTGCTCATGACATAAAAAAATATTGCGTGGTCGGATTTACATTGAGGTCTTTATTGCACATGCTGTTGCTTTTGAGGACCATGAGAGAGAGCATACTCCAAATGTAAACTAACAATTGCCTGATGAAAAATGAAATCGATTTTGAACTATTAACTTAAGATTTAGGATATTCGACACAGCTGCAAGCTTCATAATAGATTTTCTACCCAACTTCAAACCTGTAAACTCAGCTAAACCCGTTGTATGGATGTCACTCCAAGTAAAATCCAACTCCTGTGATCATTCTGACATAACTATGTGATTCTTATCAATACAGGGTTTAGCAGTACTGTTAAAACAATCGAGTAAATAAAACCCCTAAAATCCAGCCATTTACTTTGCAAATAAATTTTGTTATGATGGATTTAATTAGTAAATATTAGATCAAGAAGCGCGAGAAAAAGCGTGAGACATGCTAACATGGATGATCAGACTGAAAAACATGAATTTTCTGACAACCAGATTCAGAAATGCAATTCAATAAGAGGTGGAACTAGAACAACACTAAAGGATAAAAATGAACAAATATCAGTGCTTTCAATTCCTAATACTGAAAGCATGTACGTGTCAATCAGCAAGTTCTTACAAAAATATTTATTTTCTCTACTAACCAGAATTACATATCTATGTCCAAAAACCGTGACACATGAAGTTTCAATTTTCTCAGTGGCACATGGACATAGAATTCATCAAGCAGAAGTCTGTTTTTACAGTGAATATCTCATGATTTGTAAACAATTTTCAGTTTTGCTTTTAAAATATTAAGCTTCCTGTCAACTCTGCATTTATCCTGGCAAGTCAACTGGTGGGAGTTTCGCTTACTGAAACATTACCACATGCACTGTTATTTTGTTTTCCCTTCTCATATTTCTGTATGCAAGAATAAATCCTTATTAGTAAATGGCATATGAATTTCCTTTTAGCTGACAGAATGCTATTGACATTCTTTGAAAGGATCAACTGTCAGAAACCCAGAATTAACCTCGAATTTGCCCTTCTGACTTAGGCCTAGAAAATTTGTTCTCAGTTTTCTGATGAGAAACATAGCAATAATTCATTCTAATGTAAAATAATTGTTTGGCTAATACGTTAAAAAATTGAGAAACATAATGATATGAAAATGCAGACTCGTCCTTAAAGTTTTAGTGAAAATTAGGAAGAAAGATGTGAACTGGATACCACAGGAAATATTTAATAGATATATAAGGTTTAAAGGTCAAAATACCAAATTATAGTAGCATAAATATTTTTCTCACGTAAAAGAGAGGTGGAAAAGGGATATAATGAAAGGGGAGAGCCATATGTATATAGAAATTTAGCACTAATTGTGAAACAGAAACAATACTGCCTTCAAAATTCATACTATTGCATGACACCAAAGAAATAATCATAAAATCTTGATTTTAAGTTAAGCAATAATAAATGCTTATAGTATGTAAATAAAACTAAAAAAATTACTTATGAGTCAATTTTTAGCAATTCAAATAATATATTACCTGGATGAGTTTGAGGAGAAACTACTACAGGAGATGATATTCTCAAAAGAGGGCTGGTTCAAGGCTTTAGTATGTTATATAGATGACTAAAGTTCAGGGTACCCCGAGTGAGATAATGATGGACAAGTCCAGAAGATTTTTATCAAAGAAACTTGACCATTTTCTTTCAAAGTATATCCATAACTTCATATGGCACTTACCAAAACAAACTTGCGCCAAATAGAGCAATGTTACCTGATCATGACAGCACAGTCCTTTAAATAGACATTGGTTGGGGGGTGGAACATCCTGTAAACTTTGATACTGCCTGTCTCAACAATTAATAAATAGTAACTGCAATGAGATGTGAAAGTGCCCACAAAATACCTGTGACCCTGTCCACTGTGCTTGCAGATGGGCTTCAGCACCAGAACCCAGCTCCATGGTCTAGAATGAAGCATTAGTACCATCCCATTGTTGACATTTTAGTAGCCTATTCAGTCAGTGCACTCTAGGAAATGTTGACGTACAAAAAAGCAAACAAAAGAGCCTTCCATAAACATAAGCACTAATCAGATGGAGCAATGAGGGATTTGCTTGGTCTTGGCCCCATAAAACTAAAGATTTTCTCAAAAATTGAAGAAGGAAACACTGAAAATCATTCTCAGCACTTTTAAAGTCATGCTGCAAGATAGATACTGTTATACCTAGCTTGACAACTGCTTAAACTATCTCAAAGAATTTTGGAGAGCATGCTCAAGGTCACAAAGCTATGAAGAAAGGGAGCTAGATCTACAATGGATTAAGCCCAAAAATACATCGCTGCGTTACATAGAAATATAATGGGAATGTTTGCACCCTTTAATTTAATTGTGCAATGTTCTTTAAACAGTGGTTTCAACTTCTAACCATATATTTACAACATTTAACATTAAACTCACTCAAGAAGTTCCTTGTAGTTTTAACGTAAATAATGTCCACCACAGTATGGAAATTTTGTGAACTGTGCTTTTAAATGTAAGCTTTCTTTCAGTTACTCAACAGTTTTAGGAGATTAGATCAAAGCAGTACAGGGTTTTCAAAGAAACAGGAAGGGGTGTCTTGATGTTGCAAAGCACTAATAAAAATGTATTTGTTTGCTGAGCACATTTACAACTTGGACATGACAGTCAGTATGCTGTACAACAGGTTGATGTACTGACATTGCCTGACGGTGAAAATATCACCACATAAATACGACATGATAAGGCAGAGCATGCAGTCACAGTGCATTAATTTGCTGTTCTTAACTCTTAAGAAAATTATACACAGAAAATTTATGCTATTGTAATTAGAAGGAGGCCTCACATATTGCTTCCTTTTGGGTTCAGAATTTAAAGTTATAAATGTAAGAAAGAAATGGGGGTGATGCAGCATCAACAAATACAGCACATCATAATTAAGACCAAGAGAAACGTGTTGATCCTGAAAGGTCTTCCTCAGTCTGTTAAAACATCCAGCTAGAAGTCTTTGATGTTTAGAACAAGAGGAAATTGTAAAATTGTTATCTAGAACAGTTTGGCAAAAACTATTTTGGAAAGGTGTTTTATTGTAATAAATATCATGCCAAAACTGGGAATGTGAAGCTAATGCCTCACAGGAGTGAATGTGACTGTTTATTGTAAGAGTAATAACACTCACATGATGGCAACCCCAAGAAAAAGGACAAACTTAGTCTAACATTTAACTAGACAAATAACAATTCTTCGTGGACAAATGAGTACTCTACTTGGTGAGGTATACTAAAAGTGATAATCTAGCTTTTTAAAATTTTTTTATTGTTTTATAAATAACACCATTCAAAATTTCCACTTCCTCCCCTTCTCCCATTTCCCTCTACTCCCCCCTCCCCCCTCCTCCTTTTTTTTTCCACTTTGAATGGGCTCCTTCAGGCTCACTTATGCACAAAATGTCTTCCTATCCTTTACACATTCTCCAAATGATGGATGTGGAAGTCTCAGTACCCAGTGTCCCTGTCTGTGACCTTAACTGGAAAGGTAGTTGCTCTCTAATCAAATGTAGATCACTGTTCCTATTAAAAGGAGACCTTTGGGTTTAGGGATAAACATGGACTGAAGAAAGTTAGTGAGACAGAGAGAAAGCAGTGCAATTCACAAGGCAGGGAATGTTTGAGTTTGCTAGAAACCAGAGGAGGGGCGTGGAACTTTTCTCCCTCTGTCCTCAGAAGGAACCAACACAATTGACTCCTGATCTCAGACTTCTGCTATGCTGAGTTTGAGACAATAGGTTTCTATTGTGTAAGCAACCTAGTGAAGTCCCAGGTCACAGGCGCACTTCCTCTATTGCCAGCACTCCCATTTAGATGACTCTCACTAGATCAATACAGTTGTTTGAATTTATAAATATACTAGGAATATTCATTAGTTTATATGTTTGCTCACACTTAATATAGAATTATAAAATAAGTTTTATAATTCTATATTATAAAATATAATATAGAATATATATTATAATATAGAATTATAAAATAAAAATATCAGTTAAAATTTCTGGCATCTTTCTGCTTGTCTAGGAGACTAACTCATAGGAGATTTCAGATGAAATAAATTTTAGTAACATTTTAGCCTTAGACAAAAAAAAAAAAAGACATCCAGCATGATGTTTCAAAGAAACAAAGACTTTATTTTTAGGCTATAGAAGTTGACACCATCATGATGTTTTAAACGTTTATGGACAACGTCAGGGTGAGAAAAAAAAAACACATGGTCTCATCATTTCTCTATGAGTAATTAAGAATAAAGCATCTTTAATATAAATGCTCGGTTACTTGTAAGCTTCTAGAAATATTGGAAATAAGTATAACAAAATGGAGCCAACATTATAATTTAAACCAGAGTTGAAACTAATCTATTATTAAATTTAATAGTATGCATATTCAAGTATAGAAAATACAGTTTTCTTACTAAGCAATGACCTGGGCACACAACCGTTTCTAGCTTTCAAAACAACTACATTTTTATCATATAAATTCAACTGTACAATAAAGAGAAAGACGATCAATCAAAAAAAAATAACACTGTGAACATAACCTAAGAAACTAGTAATGTCTGTGAGAATTACATATATCCAATCTGATCCAAAACAAATGTAATCGAACTGTGCTGTATCTTTTCTTATTTCAACAGAAGCTCACCAAGTTAATTAATATTTCTTCGTAACATAGAAAATGTGCCTGTCTGTCCTTTTTACCTAAAGTCAGCATCGTGCACAGTAATCTAGAGCTTAGGATAATTAATGCTATATATCCTTTCTTTTGAACAGCACAGCTGTCAGCCACAGGGCTTTAAAAATTAATACGCTTTTCTAGAGTATAAATCAGAGATTATGATACTATTATAGAATATTTCTTTTAAAAAGACACTTACTTTTCGAAGGAAAACAGGCTTCTGGTAGCAATTTACCTGTTAAAATAAAACATATTTATTTGTACCCAGTAAATAATTTAAGGAAAAGTTATTTTTATACATGGCATCATTGCTGAACAACTTTGTAAAAACTTTTTCTAATCTAATCTACATTTCTCTGAAAAATGAAAATCACCTCTTTGGTCTCTTTGGTTGTGATAATTAAATGCTTTTCTGCTCAATGCATGTGCACCCAAACCTCAAAAGCTAATGAGTTTCATGTTTGAGAGCAAAAACAGAAATTACCAAGCATATTATCCAGGTCATGGGTATAGACTGGAGCATATTCCACCCAGAGAGCATAATGAAAAGCGTGAGAATTAACATCTACACAAGAAATTATGAGGGTTAGGTGCAGTGGATAATTTGATTTCTACCAAATAAAAATAAAACATCACCAGAGATATCTGGTTAACAAAGAATGCATTATTTTAAGCATTTAGTTACTTTAATATCTTATATATGTTTCATGAACTATATTACAGCCTGAGAGACTTAGTTGTGTAAGTGCGTGATTATCACTGGGCGACAAGAGACAAAAGCACATGTCATATGGAGCATGTCATATAGTTCCTGGAACAAACTGCTTTGGCTCAGTACCATAGTTAGTGCCTACCAAAGGCAAGGGGGTGACTTCCTGGGACCAGGCAGTAAGCAATGATAGTGGAACCTCTTTTAATGGCACTTTATTTCCCAAGGGAGAAGTTATGAACTGCAATTTCTCCAGAAACAATGTTTGTATATACAAAATTACTCACAGGCAGGTTTCCCCACTAACATTTATCACCATTGCTGGCATGGATGCTCAACAAGTTTGAATTTGTTATTACATATAGTATATCTGTGTGTACATATATAAGTATAATTGTTGTTATATCTTCAGACATGTAAGACCAAACCCTCAGAAGAGTGATAGCTTTTAGATACTAATTTGCAAACTGGGGAAGTTCTGGTGGGAAAACTCATCTGAGTTCACTTGAGTGTTAAATTGTCAGGCCAGCAAAACTGCTGCTCAATCTCCCCTTGGATTGTCTGGCTAATAAGATTGAGAAAAGGAGGGGTACCCTGGTGAGCTGGCAAGGCTACCTGGCAGGTCTCCTCCCCATGGAATCCAAAGTTTTCCTTCCAAGGGCCCCTGAGCTGAGTCATTAGCTAGTCCTGTACTTCTCAGTCTTTGCTGTCCCAGAAGCATTTAAGGAAAACACTGGTTAAGAGTCCATAAAACAATTAGAACAAATGTTTGCCTGTCTGTAGAGATGACTTCTCCACACTTCGGCTTTGATATGAATGCACACCATCAGAGCAACAGATAATGATTCTTCCAGTTTTAACACTGATAATTCCTACAAAACAAACTTGCTTAACAAAGAAATGAGCAGGAATTCAGCTGCATCTGTTTCTCCTGTCACTGGGAATTTTCTACAGTATCTAATTATGATTGTCAATTTAGCAGGTGGTAAGATTTCCTCAGTTTTCTTCCTCTTCATGTGGCGACCCAGCTCTAATCTCTCCATAGATGTCAGCATATGGGTTTCTCGTAGTAAGAAGCATATACAAATAACCCCTCTTCTATTTTTGTACCAATCATGGCATGGATGTGAAAAGGCTTGACATGATTCCAAGATTGTTCAGCATGCACAGCCATGTCAATTCCCCAGTTTGGCTGCACTCATCATAATGTGCAAACACTGGCCTATCTCTTCTTCCTGAATATAGTATCTCCCCCCCCTTTTCAGTTCTGAGCCTAGGACATCTTTAAATNGAAACAGGAAGGGGTGTCTTGATGTTGCAAAGCACTAATAAAAATGTATTTGTTTGCTGAGCACATTTACAACTTGGACATGACAGTCAGTATGCTGTACACCAGGTTGATGTACTGACATTGCCTGACGGTGAAAATATCACCACATAAATACGACATGATAAGGCAGAGCATGCAGTCACAGTGCATTAATTTGCTGTTCTTAACTCTTAAGAAAATTATACACAGAAAATTTATGCTATTGTAATTAGAAGGAGGCCTCACATATTGCTTCCTTTTGGGTTCAGAATTTAAAGTTATAAATGTAAGAAAGAAATGGGGGTGATGCAGCATCAACAAATACAGCACATCATAATTAAGACCAAGAGAAACGTGTTGATGCTGAAAGGTCTTCCTCAGTCTGTTAAAACATCCAGCTAGAAGTCTTTGATGTTTAGAACAAGAGGAAATTGTAAAATTGTTATCTAGAACAGTTTGGCAAAAACTATTTTGGAAAGGTGTTTTATTGTAATAAATATCATGCCAAAACTGGGAATGTGAAGCTAATGCCTCACAGGAGTGAATGTGACTGTTTATTGTAAGAGTAATAACACTCACATGATGGCAACCCCAAGAAAAAGGACAAACTTAGTCTAACATTTAACTAGACAAATAACAATTCTTCGTGGACAAATGAGTACTCTACTTGGTGAGGTATACTAAAAGTGATAATCTAGCTTTTTAAAATTTTTTTATTGTTTTATAAATAACACCATTCAAAATTTCCACTTCCTCCCCTTCTCCCATTTCCCTCTACTCCCCCCTCCCCCCTCCTCCTTTTTTTTTCCACTTTGAATGGGCTCCTTCAGGCTCACTTATGCACAAAATGTCTTCCTATCCTTTACACATTCTCCAAATGATGGATGTGGAAGTCTCAGTACCCAGTGTCCCTGTCTGTGACCTTAACTGGAAAGGTAGTTGCTCTCTAATCAAATGTAGATCACTGTTCCTATTAAAAGGAGACCTTTGGGTTTAGGGATAAACATGGACTGAAGAAAGTTAGTGAGACAGAGAGAAAGCAGTGCAATTCACAAGGCAGGGAATGTTTGAGTTTGCTAGAAACCAGAGGAGGGGCGTGGAACTTTTCTCCCTCTGTCCTCAGAAGGAACCAACACAATTGACTCCTGATCTCAGACTTCTGCTATGCTGAGTTTGAGACAATAGGTTTCTATTGTGTAAGCAACCTAGTGAAGTCCCAGGTCACAGGCGCACTTCCTCTATTGCCAGCACTCCCATTTAGATGACTCTCACTAGATCAATACAGTTGTTTGAATTTATAAATATACTAGGAATATTCATTAGTTTATATGTTTGCTCACACTTAATATAGAATTATAAAATAAGTTTTATAATTCTATATTATAAAATATAATATAGAATATATATTATAATATAGAATTATAAAATAAAAATATCAGTTAAAATTTCTGGCATCTTTCTGCTTGTCTAGGAGACTAACTCATAGGAGATTTCAGATGAAATAAATTTTAGTAACATTTTAGCCTTAGACAAAAAAAAAAAAAGACATCCAGCATGATGTTTCAAAGAAACAAAGACTTTATTTTTAGGCTATAGAAGTTGACACCATCATGATGTTTTAAACGTTTATGGACAACGTCAGGGTGAGAAAAAAAAAACACATGGTCTCATCATTTCTCTATGAGTAATTAAGAATAAAGCATCTTTAATATAAATGCTCGGTTACTTGTAAGCTTCTAGAAATATTGGAAATAAGTATAACAAAATGGAGCCAACATTATAATTTAAACCAGAGTTGAAACTAATCTATTATTAAATTTAATAGTATGCATATTCAAGTATAGAAAATACAGTTTTCTTACTAAGCAATGACCTGGGCACACAACCGTTTCTAGCTTTCAAAACAACTACATTTTTATCATATAAATTCAACTGTACAATAAAGAGAAAGACGATCAATCAAAAAAAAATAACACTGTGAACATAACCTAAGAAACTAGTAATGTCTGTGAGAATTACATATATCCAATCTGATCCAAAACAAATGTAATCGAACTGTGCTGTATCTTTTCTTATTTCAACAGAAGCTCACCAAGTTAATTAATATTTCTTCGTAACATAGAAAATGTGCCTGTCTGTCCTTTTTACCTAAAGTCAGCATCGTGCACAGTAATCTAGAGCTTAGGATAATTAATGCTATATATCCTTTCTTTTGAACAGCACAGCTGTCAGCCACAGGGCTTTAAAAATTAATACGCTTTTCTAGAGTATAAATCAGAGATTATGATACTATTATAGAATATTTCTTTTAAAAAGACACTTACTTTTCGAAGGAAAACAGGCTTCTGGTAGCAATTTACCTGTTAAAATAAAACATATTTATTTGTACCCAGTAAATAATTTAAGGAAAAGTTATTTTTATACATGGCATCATTGCTGAACAACTTTGTAAAAACTTTTTCTAATCTAATCTACATTTCTCTGAAAAATGAAAATCACCTCTTTGGTCTCTTTGGTTGTGATAATTAAATGCTTTTCTGCTCAATGCATGTGCACCCAAACCTCAAAAGCTAATGAGTTTCATGTTTGAGAGCAAAAACAGAAATTACCAAGCATATTATCCAGGTCATGGGTATAGACTGGAGCATATTCCACCCAGAGAGCATAATGAAAAGCGTGAGAATTAACATCTACACAAGAAATTATGAGGGTTAGGTGCAGTGGATAATTTGATTTCTACCAAATAAAAATAAAACATCACCAGAGATATCTGGTTAACAAAGAATGCATTATTTTAAGCATTTAGTTACTTTAATATCTTATATATGTTTCATGAACTATATTACAGCCTGAGAGACTTAGTTGTGTAAGTGCGTGATTATCACTGGGCGACAAGAGACAAAAGCACATGTCATATGGAGCATGTCATATAGTTCCTGGAACAAACTGCTTTGGCTCAGTACCATAGTTAGTGCCTACCAAAGGCAAGGGGGTGACTTCCTGGGACCAGGCAGTAAGCAATGATAGTGGAACCTCTTTTAATGGCACTTTATTTCCCAAGGGAGAAGTTATGAACTGCAATTTCTCCAGAAACAATGTTTGTATATACAAAATTACTCACAGGCAGGTTTCCCCACTAACATTTATCACCATTGCTGGCATGGATGCTCAACAAGTTTGAATTTGTTATTACATATAGTATATCTGTGTGTACATATATAAGTATAATTGTTGTTATATCTTCAGACATGTAAGACCAAACCCTCAGAAGAGTGATAGCTTTTAGATACTAATTTGCAAACTGGGGAAGTTCTGGTGGGAAAACTCATCTGAGTTCACTTGAGTGTTAAATTGTCAGGCCAGCAAAACTGCTGCTCAATCTCCCCTTGGATTGTCTGGCTAATAAGATTGAGAAAAGGAGGGGTACCCTGGTGAGCTGGCAAGGCTACCTGGCAGGTCTCCTCCCCATGGAATCCAAAGTTTTCCTTCCAAGGGCCCCTGAGCTGAGTCATTAGCTAGTCCTGTACTTCTCAGTCTTTGCTGTCCCAGAAGCATTTAAGGAAAACACTGGTTAAGAGTCCATAAAACAATTAGAACAAATGTTTGCCTGTCTGTAGAGATGACTTCTCCACACTTCGGCTTTGATATGAATGCACACCATCAGAGCAACAGATAATGATTCTTCCAGTTTTAACACTGATAATTCCTACAAAACAAACTTGCTTAACAAAGAAATGAGCAGGAATTCAGCTGCATCTGTTTCTCCTGTCACTGGGAATTTTCTACAGTATCTAATTATGATTGTCAATTTAGCAGGTGGTAAGATTTCCTCAGTTTTCTTCCTCTTCATGTGGCGACCCAGCTCTAATCTCTCCATAGATGTCAGCATATGGGTTTCTCATAGTAAGAAGCATATACAAATAACCCCTCTTCTATTTTTGTACCAATCATGGCATGGATGTGAAAAGGCTTGACATGATTCCAAGATTGTTCAGCATGCACAGCCATGTCAATTCCCCAGTTTGGCTGCACTCATCATAATGTGCAAACACTGGCCTATCTCTTCTTCCTGAATATAGTATCTCCCCCCCCTTTTCAGTTCTGAGCCTAGGACATCTTTAAATGAATACTAAAATCAAATCAAACATTTGATGGCAAAAAATATGAGGTATAAATCTAAAAGCTTCTTTTTCAGTTGAACTTGTTTTCTCATTATCATGTATTCATTACCTAAGTGATGGGTTCACCTTGATGTTTTCATACATGTTCATCATGCACATTGGTCATATGGCTCTTTTGCTTCCCAAATAGTTTCCTTTCTTGCTTTCTTGTTTTGCATTATATCTGCACATATGAGGAAAACATGTGTTGTTTCTCCCTCTCTCTCTCTCTCTCTTTCTCTCTCTCTCTTTCTCTCTCCTTCCTTTCCTCCCCACTCCTTTCCTTCCTCACCCTCTTTTCTCCGTCTCTCTTCCTCTATCCCTCCATAAAAATCCAAAAATCAATTTGAAATGGATCAAAAGCCTGAACATAAAACCTGTTACCAACTTTTGAACCACTATCAGGATTTCAAATGTTTCTTCCCTTGAATGCTCAACTAGGTCCTTCCACAATGTAGTCATGATCATTTGCTCAATTTTCTTGTTCTAAAACTGGGGATATTGTGATCCCATATTAGTTTCACAGTTGACAGAGGATACATAAAACTTACTTTTCATACCAGGGAGAGTTTTAAGAGGTAAAGAAGGCAGTAAGAAGACAGAATGTCAATAGCTAAAATGATTTGGGACTGGTCTGTCTGAAGACATCAGTTCCTTATGTAACCACCCTTTGGAGATTATCATTTACATTAAAGAATTAAACACTTAGGGTTTTAGGAGACAACATAGTAAGAGTTGAGGAGCCTTTCTCTAAATGCAAGCAAATAAAGTTAGAGCAATACAATTAGAAAGGTTTAAACTGCTAACCCATAGCAAAAATCAATTGCACTAAGCAAGCATATTAACTCTTTTTCTGGGAAAGACTGTGTTGAAAATTCTCAGCTTCTTGCCAACTACTCTCTCATCAACAATACATTCACCTTCATGAGTTGTTTCTTTGGGAAATTTTGCAGCATCTATCATTTGATATTGTACCCACTTGTATTGATGATGAGCCACACATGAGGACCGTAGACAAGGCATAAATTGTGACCCAGAGGTAAGAATAAAGCTGAAGTAGACACTGGAAAATTAAAAGACCTTTCTACCTCCTTGGCAATTAGGTCTGTCAACAAAAAGCCCTGAAAGGTAATTTTAGTGTCAGGCTTGAAGAGCATGGGTGAACAACAATAGAATTTCCCTTCAAAAGTTCAGTTTACACAGGAAAGGTTCCAAAGCCTGTCTGGAAAACCTCAAACAAACAAACAAAGCAACAACAATAACAACAAATGTGCAGTCTACACTGCAGAGATGGGTCATGAAGCAAGAACTTTGGATGAACCCCAGAGCTCTTAATTGATGCACAATTTCTTTTACATGTTTCATTCTCTGGTTGAGTTCTTTGTCTTTGTGTGTGGATATGCCTGACAAATAAACACCTGGTAAATAAAGGTCTTATTACATTTTTCTTGTCTGGAATTGAAATATTTTGAATATTAAATATAAATAAAAAATAATTGAAATATTTCAAATATGGTTTGAAACCTTTGTTGAGAGTGTGTCAATTAAAACTAGTCAATTGAAAATAAGTAGGAAAAGACCAAAGACACGGAATCCTGATAGTCTAGATTTCTGCCAAGTAGATATTTTTAAACATATTCATAGAAGCCCTTGACAAAAAGTCAAAGATGTAGGTCCAATAACTACAGTGTGTCAAAATGTTCCAAATATTTTAGACCAAAAGGAAATAGATGAATATTTAAGTGGAAGAACAAATTCATGATTTTCAAGGATTTGTAAGACATAGCTGGAATGGAAGCAGTGGACAAAACAGGCCTGTTAATGCATATGTACACATCAATAACGTAAGTCGTTGTATTCTTAACTGGCCCTATGACACAGATATGAACAAGGGAGAGTCCTCAAGGATTAAAGGGCATAATTCGTAGATATTTTAACTGTAAGAACAGAGGTTTATAGAATATATTTCTTAATATAACTCTGACTTTTGGCCTAAATGATGAAAGTATCATTTACCAATTGAGGGATTATGATAGAAATAGGGTAAAGCAAAGATGGGAAAATGAGTTTATGCTCAAATTTCTAAAGTTCAGGACATATATCACTAGCTAGTCAGCACCTGCTGAAGAAAATCTTAGAGCAGGTAGTTACTCACCCACTGGGGTGTGTCCTCTTATAATATTTAAACTGATGTAGAGCATGTGTCCAGACCCTTTTCCAGCTGTTGGATTCGGTTTCTGATCTCCGTTCCAGCAGAGGATTCAGATTTGTAAGGCTACCTCTAAATAAATAACCATCTATTTCTCAAATTTGAGCTAGTGTGGGATTTCTTTTAAGCATCCTTCTTCAAACATCTTGATATATATTGAGCAAGCTACATATATATATATATATATATATATATATATATATATAGAGAGAGAGAGAGAGAGAGATACAGAGAAAGGATAAATAGAAACACTGATAATAAATAATACACTGATGGTGAGGACATACTTTCCTTAATTTGTAATAGAGAAAATTAATGTGAAGAGATTGTGTTTGTTTGAAGATATTATAAGGACTATGTAGTAGAGGAAAGATTTCAACTTATATCTTTCACTCTGCATGCATTTCTCACAGAACTGACTCTATAACTTAGTACACATGCAACTAGGTAAAACAGTTTCTTATTTTGTAAAGCAATGAGACCATCTCTTGTTCTGATTACTTCAATTATCTATGCATTTTAGGTTTAGTAAAGAAAAAAGAAAAGTGCATCAATGAACACTTTAGCTCACCTTGGTGGAGAACCCTTTGAGAATTAGTCAGGAGTGGGTAAATAACTCATAGCAAAGCAAAATGTAAATGGTTTGTAGCCCTACAAGTCAACACTGATTTACTTAATTAGGGAACAAAAACCCATGTCCATGTCCGTTTAGATAGAGGACAGTGGATATGAGGCATGAAAAAGAGCCAGGTGGCTCTCACAGTTAATTTGGGTTTCTAGACAGACCTTTTGTTCCCAAATTTTTTTTCCTTGGCTTTTCATTTTTTTTTCTTTTGGTTTGGTCTCTGATGTTCTATCAATATATATTTTTATTTGTGCAGCTCAAGGCTGTTATGTGAATCCACTGTAACAGAATGTGGGAAATCTTAAGCCTTTTGTGAAAATTACCATGGTTCATTGTACTTATAAAACAGCAAGTGTACTCCCTATGATAGAAAGGACAATTAATGGGCTTTTGTGATCATTTTAGTTTTAAACTTTGTTTATATTGGTTTATTTGTATTGTTAATTACCACCAAACTTAAAAGAATATCTGAAATCAAAGCATGTCATGGAATGTCTGTTTTGCTTGCAGTTAGAAATGGACAATTACATCACCAAAAACCATTCTTAGAGTGATTTATTTTTTTTGGTTTTCATCTTTCCCAACACTAATATGCACAGACATGGTAGTGTATTCATCTAAAGTCTTTCATTCTCATAAATGATAAAAAGAGAATCTCTCATGCATAATACAAAGCAGAAATACACTGAAGTTAATGAAGAGTTGAGACTTTGTTAATTGTGTAAAATATACAGCAGTGAGACAGTTTATAGATTTATAAATAGTTATACAAGATGTCAATGGTTTGTCCTTTTAAAAGTATAAATTTCTTTTAAAATCTTATTGTATTTTATGCATCTAAAGTGTTTATATTACAAATTCTAACTTGGGAGCCACATTGCCTAAACCTATATGGCAGCTTTATACTTAATCTAATTATATTTGTTATGAAACTTTTCTCTCTCTGGATGTATTAAAGTTTTTATAAAAAAAAAACATATTCACTGTTTTACAACTCTTATGAAGAAGCTATGAGAAGGTAATTAGAAAGTTCGTGGATAGTGACATATAGCCTCCCATGTGTGCCAGGTGTTATATTTGCAGCAAGTCTCCTTCTCTCTTTTAGCTATAGAAATTAACAAATAATACTCATACACTAACCTTATAATGATCTCAAGAAGAAATGATCAAAAGAACTCAGTCATATAGAAATAAAGAGAAAATCAGATAATGTGCAAAATATGAAAGGCAGGTAATTATCTTAAATTCTTAGCATAAGAACAGAGGCATACTGGCTAGAGAGACTGCAACACAATGTTGCAGGAGGCATAAAGGAAATACTCTTCCTGTAAGTGGCTTATAATCTATTCAGAAAGTAAATAAAGCTGCCATGTCTGGGAAAATGTGACAGTAAAGCTTTTCAAGAATATAACCACAAGAGCAAAAGCCTGAAAAGGTAAAGAAAGTTGGAGCTGTGAGGAGAAAGGAAATTGTGAGTGTGTTTGCGTATGTGTGACATGGAAAAGCTTCATTTGCAAATGTACATTCATTGCAAATGAACATGAGTAACATTAGTCTTTGACATATTATGAAATATGATTAAGTATATATTATATACTTAAAATGTTTTATGAATTCCAAAATATATGGAGAACTTAAGAAACTAGACATCAAAATTCCAAATAATCCAATTAAAATGGGGTACAGAACTAAAGAGAGATTCTCAACAGAAAAAACTCAAAAGGCTGAAAGACATTTAAGAAAATATTCAAAATCCTTATTCATCAGGGATGTCTAAGAACAAAACACCATTGATAGCTTATGCTGGAGAGGATGTGGAGTAAGGGGAACACTCCTCCATTGCTGGTGAGAATGTAAACTTGTATAACCACTCTAAATAAATATGGTGATTTCTCAGAAAATTGGGAATCAACCTACCTCAGGACCCATTATACCACTCTTTGGTATGTACCCAAAGAATGCTCAATCTTACTAGAAGGATACTTTTCAAATCTGTTATTAGAAGCATTATTTGTAATAGCCTGAATCTGGAAACAACCTAGATCCCCTAAATCGAAGAATGGATTTTAAAAAATGTGGCATATTTACACAATGGAGTACTTCTCAGTGGAAAAACAAAAGCAACAAAACGATGACACCTAGAAGTTTGCATGCAAATGGATGGAACTAGAAAAAGAAAAACATCCTGACCAGACTCAGAAAGATGAGCAATGGTATGTACCCACTCATAAGTAGAAAGGAGCTGTAAAGCAAAAGATAAAGAGCCTATAGTCCATGACCCCAGATAAGCTAAGTAACAAGGTGAACCCTAAGAAAAAACATATATAGATCCCTCTGAAAAGGGAAAATAGACAAGATCACCTGGAAAAAAATTGGGAACCTGTGGTTGGGAGGGAAAGGGGAGAGTGTAAGAAGAAGAGCAGGGGAGAAGAGAACTTGAGGGAACAGGATAGTTGAGATGAAGGAAGAACAGAGATGAGAGCAAGGAAAGAGAGATCTTGATTGAGGGAGCCATAATGGAGCCACCAAGAAACCTAGCACTTGAGAAATTCTCAAAAATCCACAAGGATGACCCCAGATAAGACCCTAAGCAATAGATAGGAGGGTGTCTGAACTGGCCGTGCCCTGTAGTCAGATTGATGACTATCCTAAATGTCACCATAGAAATTTTATCCAACACCTGATGGAAACAGAGACAGTTACCAGCATCAGAGCACTGAGATGAGCTCTCAAAGTATGTTTGAAGAGGTGTGGGAGGTGTGAGAATATGAGCAAAGAAGTAAAAACCATGATGCAGACACCCAGTAAAACAGTTTACCTGAGCTAAGGTGAGCTCACCAACACAGGCCGGACAGGGAAGAAGCCAGCACAGAACCAAACTAGACCCTGTGAATATGGGTGACAGTTGTATGGCTGGGGCAGACTATGGGGTCACTGACAGTGGCATTGGGATTTATCCCTACTGCTTATACTGCCTTTTTTGGAACCCATTCTCTTTGGATAGATACCTTGCTCAGCCTTGATATAGTATGGAGGGCCTTGAACCTTCCCCAAATCAATGTAGTTACTCTCTGGAAAGAGTGGATTGGGGGTGGGGTGGGGCAGAGGGAATTGAAGGAGGGGAGAGAGTGAGAACTGTGATTGGTATGTAAAAATAAAAAAAGATACTTTATTTAAAAAAATGGTTAATATAGAATGTGAGAATGGGCTTGCTCTTCCATCAAGAAACAAACAAAAAACTTTTGTGAATCATCTTACCTGATGCTATCTCTCAGAACCTTTAATACTCAAAAGTTTGACTTGTAAAAATTTTAGAGTCAACTCTAGAAAATAGTGCATTCCTCTTAGCAAAATGGGTAGAGGTTCCAATTGATAAAAATATAAGTTATGGTGGGTTAGTTATACAAAACACCATTAGGAGAAAAGGGCAGTCCAGTGGTACTTAGATACAAATGTAAATCATCATTACTTTGCATAGAATATTACTTTAGTTTAGATTTCTTTTCCTTTTTCTCTCTCCCTCCCTCCGTACCCCTCTCTCTTTCTCTTTCTCGTTCCATTTTTCTCTTTTTGAGACAAGTTTTCTCTATGTAACTGCCCCTGGTTGTCCTTGAACTCAGTCTACAGATAAAGCTGGGTAGAATTCACAGAGATCGGCCCATGACTAAATCCAATACTGGGATTAAATGTGTGGGTCTGTCTATGAGAGCCTGGCTACATCCACCTTTCCAAAGGGTCATGATGCTGTTCTTTGTTCATTGTGGATTTTCCAAACAAAATGTGCTGCCTATGGTAACACTACTTGTTAAAAAAATAATTTATGGTCGAAATTATTTGGAAAATTCTTTTGTGTGCTTGAATTTTGAAGTATTTCACAAATATTTTATAATACAGGCCAAGGTATGGAAATCTCTTCATAATTCTTTGCAAATGAACAGCTTTTTATATTTCCCTTTGTAGAACCATCATCTCACAGCAAATCCTTGAGAGACAGCAACAGCCTACTCTTAAATTACAAGTGGAAGACTCTAGATGACATTCATAAATTCAATAAAAGGTTTGAGCTGAGATAGCATAAGCCAAAAGTAGTAAGAAGTGGTAAATTAATGTTAAAAGACCTTTAGTGAGTGGTTGTAGATACTTTCTATATTTCCATGAAAATTATAAAAGGTGTCACTCTTTCAGTTCAAGACTATATGAAATGACACATGCAGAGAGATGGAATTGAATACATTCTGACAATGCATGACTATGTATAACTAAAACAGACTATATTGTAAAAATTTTTAGCAACATATTTGTCTAATTATTGTGAACTTTAATCTTATTTTGAATTTCTAAATAAGTCTGTTGTTTTTCATTTACTTGCCTTAATATTTTATGATATATCATCAGCTTCTATTTTTATACGCTCCCAAATCAATTTTGCATTTCTGCCCACCTATATTCATATGTAAGCAAGTATGAAGGAATAAAATTATAAAGGACCAAATGTGGTTGAGAGAATTATCCTCAACCACCTATATTGATATATTTGCCCATTGTCCATTTAATTAGCAGTTACTATTGATAAAATCTAAGTGAAAGATGGATAATTACTCCCTTCTGGGTTCTGAGCTGTCCATTTTACCCATGGTTTTCAGTAATTACTGGTTCCTTCTCTGTTCAGTGTGTAGGAACAAACCTTCTAAAGAAGAGGATTGTGCATTGCCTATTAAAGTTATTGCCAGCCTCTCAGAACTGAAGTAAATGCTCTCACAAATAGCATTTCCAATGAATAATGCTGAAATCAGACTTTTTTTCCCCATTGCTAGTGCCTCAAGTAGTTGGCTCCTTTCCCATCAGCTACTTTGTAACCGTGAATATGACAACATGATGGTGATTCACAGATGTCAAAATATGACGAGCAGAGCAAATCTGCGTTCCAGATGTGATAAGGTGAGGACAGCAGAATGCGCAGCCCCAGGTGATTTCCATGAACACTCCAACAGACAGTGGGTTTACTATCTATACTATGCAGCCGCCAACTCTAATAACCTTGTACGGTGAGTGGTGAAGCAAGATATGCAAATGGATAAAAAAAACTGGGTTGCACAGTAACATTTTAAGCTGATTTGAGAGATGTATGCTTGAAAAGTGTATGCCTCAGCCTTGGAGAATGCCTTTTGTTATTTTCAACACACAGTGGGCTAAAACTAAGAAAAATACATAGAAATTATAAATGCCTTTGCAAATTCCTTCACCAATCCTGCAACCTTATAAACTATGCAACAGAAAGGGAAATAACAGCTTGTTTCTTGTTTTTATCACAATATTTGGAAACGTATTTCAAATGTACATATGCTTCATAGATTAGGGGTTATAGTTACACATCTATGGAACAAAAGAAATAGATTGTGAGCATGTATCATATAAACAGCTGCCATGCATTCATACAAAGCACTTCTCAAACTTGCATTGCAGTACTCAGAAATAATAGAATCACAAATTATACAAGATGATCATGACTGGTTCTACACATATATCTATATATATGCAACTCGTAAATTCTGACTTCTGTCAAGCTTGATAGTCAGTTTAATTCATGGCAATCCATTTATGTCTAAAATTTATACTTAAAAGTCAATCTTTCTGTGTTAAGTCCAGGAAGAGGATTATTAGACATAAAATAAGTGTATATTAGAACAACTTTACCAGGATGATGATAAAATTAATATATTTTCATGTCAAACTGTGATTCTAAACACAGTGATCAAAATCAAGGTTGAAAATAAAAGCAAAGGTGCCTATCCTTCCTCTAATTCAAAGTGTAATGACCTTATTTGGCTGGACGTACACACCTTAACCACAATGACACCTGTTTAGGGGACACAATTTGAATATATTTCTTTATTTTTAATACCGTTTCAGAATAAGTGGAAATAGATCATTGGGAAATTTGGAAAATATTTTCATGAACTGTTTAGTGCAGATATGAAATAAATTTTAACATGAATCACTTCCTTGTTATCTTCAAAAATATTCTTGTCATTTTTTGATGGCAAGCTATAAATAAATTCCTAGCTGTTTGCAGATGGCAAGCAGTCTGTCGGAAGGAGCCTTGCTTGTGTGCCATTGTTTTTCAAGAGGCAAGGGCAATGACAGTCACTTAGCTTTTTAAGATGTTTTGGAGAATCAATTAGTGAATATTAAATGATTTGGTGAGAACTGAAATTTTGAGAATGATTCAAAACATTTTACAAGCTAAACTATGCAGATGTAGTAACTCATGAAATGTAATCTGCCAGAGGTTAAGGGAATGGGTAAAAATGATTAAGAGTTTGTCCAGCAATAAGAAAGACTATGAATAGTGGGTTTAAACAGTTAATCCATAGGGGGACTAGATCCACGTGGCATCTCGTCTGTAATTCCAAGTTTAGACATCAGAGGCCAGCTGTCTCTAGAATAATCTCTCTAACTAGTCTAGCCATATTAGTGAGTTTTGGGTTTGGTAGAGAGACTCCAAATCAATAAGTAAAATAGAACAATGTGGGAGGGGGTGGTTGATACTTTTCACCAAACCTGTGCCTCTACATGAATGTGCAGGCATGCACCATCACATAAGTGTACTTACATATACACAAAACATTGCACACATACATACACACCAAGGCAGAAAAATAGAACTATTAAAAACAGAAAAAGAGTATGTACTATTAAATAAAAACTTACATACACACACATGCACAAAATAGAACTATAAAAAACAAAGCTATCAATCATTACATGTTTTTCACATATATGTTAAATAAGATGAATAAGATGAATTTACTTCGAATATTTTAAAGGATTACTTAAAATATTTTAAAGGATTACTTATCATCTTATTTAATTTACCACAGTGAAGGGATAAATAAAGCACTATCGTTTTTATAGCACACATTAGAAAACAATTTAAAAAATTATTGGATTGTATAATATATTGTATAACTGTATAGTTCTGTGTGTTCATAGTAATTCTATAAAAACCAACCAACCTGTTTTTCATATCATGGTGTCCCCTCTCCTTAGCCATTTTAAATGCCGAGTCGCATATATCTGTGTGACCACATAGCATGTTGTTCACTAACACATGTGTCCATACACTCATTTCTAATAAACATGCTCTTATTCTTACTAATTATTTTCTACATGTTAAACACACTGAGTTCTCACTTAAACAGGATCCTGTTACACCTATGTTGCAGAAAAGAACCTGTGTGTTCGGATAAGCAATTCCTTTACCTAAATTAATATATCAAGGAGATGAAAGAATGTAGCATTTTATGGACCAGATAGAAAATAACATGCACACGGATTTTAGGGCATACTTATATATATTCTTATGGCCTTTAATTTACAGGAACTGAAAACACCTTAGGTTGAAGACACATTTGAGGCACCTAGTATGCTGAATGTTGTCTATCTTAAAAGTGCGGAGTAGCACAGGGTATGAGGAATTTATCTCGAGGTCTAATGGCTGAATTGACTTTCACTGCTATTGCCTGGCGTAATGAGAAAGTATAGTATGGCACCTCACTAATCCTGGGAAAGAGCACAATTGGAAATAGAACATTGTTTCCACTGAATTTACATAGTTCGGTAACAACCCTTGCAAAATATGGAACATTTTCACGGCTCTCCATCCAGTTACTGAGTATTGGATTTGCAAACATGGATCTCTTAGAAAACGTCATAAATTATTTGAAACCACAGTCTTTATGTAACGAGAAGGCTGAGAAAAATAACCATGACAAAGATTTCTTAAGTTTGTACATTTGTAGATATTAGCACATCCCATGCTTTATTTTTCAAATTTTACAATGTAAAATCATATTGCCTATCATCTGTTATTATATTTTTGCATTCCTGGACATTGAATCCTTTGCCTCTGTTCATGCCAAGTAAGCATTCTTACTCTGAGCTACATCCCCAGCCCTAAATTATTGCTTTTGATTACCACAAGTGCAATATAAAGGGAAATCTCAATATATTAGAGCCTCTGTTTATCCATATAGGTAAATAATAATAATATCATATTTATTAGTTATTTAATATCTGAGATAGTTATATGATTGTTGCTATGTAACAGATAAGTAAGCTAAAGCAATGTAAGTGAACACTCTGGCCTTTTGGATCAAACAAAAGATTGAAAAATGTAAGTATTACAGATAACACTAAAAATACTTAGCCACAATAACACAAGTACTGGGGAAAATAATAAAAAAATATTTTACCACACTAATGCTAAGGAAAGGTAAGGAAGATGCTAGTGAATAAATGCAATAAGTATCATTAAATGTTCAAATACAAGAAACAGATGCAAATAGTCTTAAGCTCATTTCTGAACACAAACTCATATAAAGTCTGGTTTAGGTCTCTAGCTCACAGCTAAGGAAGCGAAATGACAGTGGAATGGTAAAGTGGACCATGTTTGACCTGAACCTGAATTTTTCTATTTTGTTTTGTTTTTCTTAGTTAGGGGTATAGATGGATACTCTGACCTGCATTACCTCATAATATATAGATTTGTGCATTAATATAATAGATTTCATAATATATCTAGAATATGTCATTAATATCTAAATTTATTAATACTGATTACCCCCAATAGGTTGCTATTCTAAAGTGCCACAAAGGAAAAGAACAATGTACAATTACAAATTAAATTTATGGTATCTTAAGCTTTCTACAGAATTTGATTTGCAGCACAATTATGATAGAAAATAAAGGGGTAAATTTTTCTCTCTCCCTTCTTCTCTTTTCCCCACTCCAAGTCCCTCTCTTTCCTTCTTTCTCTGTTACTGTCTCTCTTTCTCCTTACCTCATGCTCTTTCTTTAAAGTCATGCATACTTTAGTGAAGCCAAAGAAGTCCTGATCTAAACAGAAATCCATGAACATTAAAAATCTTACAAAAAATGGAAAGTATCAAGCCACTCTCAGGGAACACCTGTGTTTCACCCAAGTTCACTATGCACATCAAATATGAGAGCAGCCACAATAAACAATAATTGTCCCGAGAAGGGGGCTAATGTACTGGGTAAAGAGAATATTTAGCAATTGTCTGCCAGGATGAGGCAAGCACATCCTTCTTTGCAGCCCAAGAAACTTCTACTTTATTCAAAAGGCAGTAGGAATCCTCCGCAGTTTTGTGAGCTGACTGACATGGCCAATGTCAGTGTTCGGAAGAAAACCCTGACAGCGGTGCTCGGAACCTTTAGAGAGGAGGAAAAGGAGATGCTGAAAGATGATTTAGGAAGCCCATCAAGTTGTGCAGAAAATAGTATGTGGAGTCTACTGTTGGTGATTAAAATTAAATTCCTTGCACTGATATCCCTTTGAAAGTTAATAATAAAACTATGAAAAGAATTATCTCTTTATCATGGATACCACATGAGTGCGTGAACTATGGAAAATTTCTTAAGAAATAATGGAGCTGAAGCATACTTGGAACAAAGAAATGTACCTTAGATGTGTGTGTGTGAGAGAGAGAGACTGACAGAATTCTGTGAAAACTCGCCTGCTGCCCTGAAAAATTGTCCTGCAGTGAACTGCGTTCAGGCAGCATTTTCAGGAATTATATTCTTGTAGTGATCAATTTTTCAACCCAAAGGGTGATATTTCTCTCCATAAATTTGTTTCCCAGTCAATATTTCTTACCCATGATATGAAAGAGGTTTTTCACAGTTAAAAATAACCAAGGTTAAAAGGCCTCGTAAATATGTAGCATCATTAAACGTAGGACACATGAGGTGAGAGAGGTGTTCTGACATGCCGGAGCCAAGGATGCTATAGGTCAACGTTTCACTCTTTCTTCTTAGACAACTGTGATAAATAAACAGGGTAGTCCCTTATTTACAGCTCCACTCTTGAAACTGAAGCTGCCATTTATTTCCCTATCCCAAAAAGTGATGTTGTTTGTTATTAAGACGTGGATACGGCTTATATCCACCAAAACTACTCTAATGGCCATGAAGTTGATTTAATACTTCAGATGTTAAAGAAACGAATGATTAAATTTTGCTTCATTTTAGATGCAGGTTTATTGCTTTAGAGCAAGTCTGTAAATGTTTAACAAATCAGTACACAATTATTCCCCTTATAGGACACGTGAAATCTTTACAGTCTAGATTGTAGCACAAAGTTATGCAGCAGAGAGATGCATTGAAATTGTATAAGAAACTGACAGTAGCTAATTGACAGAAAATGGGGAGCTGGTAGCACTCCACGCTCATCTTTCAAATTCCTTCATCTCAGGGCAGTCACTCATACAACTGACGTAAGTCTTTGCTTCTCTATACGGGAGACCATATTTAGTTTTTAACACATGGTTCTCATTCTCAGCAACTGAAACCCTTTTTATTTCCTGCCACGTCCTTGAAGCAAGCTCTTCACTCATTCTATTCCAGCCCACAAAGCTCACTAATGCTCCTACGTCACAGCTCACCAGTTAGCAGAGATACTCTGTGCTGTTTTCTAGTACTTCTGAATTATATTAGCATTGCTCTGCGTGGCACTGCACCAGTCCAGAGTATTAAATAATTTTTTTATTTTATTTTCGAGATCCTAATATAATTATATTTCTCTTCCCTTCCTCACTCCAAAACCTCCCTTCTACCCCTTTGTTTTCTTTTTAACTTGTGTCCTTTTATTTCATTAATTGTTGTTATAAGCAAATTTACATATGAATATATACATATTTCTAAATATAAACTGCTCCATCTGGCAATTAAGGAATGTTGACAGTCGCAGAACTTCAGGTTTTATCTTTAGTTCCAAATTCTTTTCCTTCTTAAAGTGGAGTTTTGTAATATCCCTTGACCTTACCAACTCAGTAAGCTTTCAGCTGTTTTAGTCATCTCTAGTCTCCCTGTTTGTGAACCTGCTTGTTGACATATAAGAGACCAGGTTTTATTTTGACTTCTGCAGTCATGAATCCAACATGACTGCTAATTCTAGTTTACTTTCTTTGCTGTGATAAACACCAGGATCAAAAGTAACTTAGAGAAGTAACTTGTTTTTTTCAGATGATCCTGCCAGGTCACAGTACATCATGGAGACAAGTTAGGGTAGTTTATCAAACATGAACTGATGGATAAACTGGAGGAGATTCTCCTTACTGGCTGACTCACCGAGTCATGTTCAGCTACCTTTCTTGTACAGCCCAGACACACCTGCCTCCACGTTGCTACCCACAGTGGGCTTCTCTCAATCATTTATTAATCATAATAATCTCCCACAATTTCCTGTCTTAGGCTAGCAATTGTTCAATTGAATTTTCTCTTCTCAGGTGAATCTAGGTTTTATGCACTTGACAAAATATGTGAACCAGTCCAGTGCTGCTTGAAACTGATGCTGTCAATGAAATTATAAAAATATCCTCTTATCTAAAGTGGAACAAGTATGAAACCTTTGTAGTAAACATGCTGAATCATAACATTTATGATTAACATGTTATTTATGATCCAGATAAAAAAGAAACAAGTGAATCTTTCTTAGTAAATCTGTATTTTGGTAACTATTGCTTAGTCTGATTATATACTTTTCAATATAAACTTCCTTCATTAATATCACTATACAATACATTATTCTAATTGAAAATAGTTGTCAAAAGTACAAGTTTAGCCACAGTTTTATAAGGTGCAAAATATTGTCTTGAATTGTAGCATAGCTTGCTTTCTTCTTTTTCTTTCTTGCAACTTGAATTCTTTTAAAACTTAGATCTGAAGATCACCTTGCCTCTAATTTAAAACCTACATTCAATTAACTTGTTACCAAGGTACAGATGAGGAAGCCAGACAACTCACCATTTATTTATAATCAGGATCTGCAAATATCCATATTATCTATATATCCTTTGCTATAAAAAATAGTGGTTTCTGTCATGTAGAAATACTTCCTCAAAGAGGAATTATGATTTATCTAAACTGAGCATACAATATACATCATTGGTTCTTATGATTCATCTCTCCTCACGAAATCACACAATCACTGCTTTATAGGAAAGTGTGGCTAAAATAAGAATATTGGATCTTCAAAATATTTGGAAAAATTTTGACATGAGAACTAGAATCTTCTCTGACTTCTATAACCACAACTGCATATAGCATTCAAGAATTACTGTCCTGTGATGACCATAGTACAGCACCTGTATTTCATTTCCAAAAACTTTACAGCCTTTTTCACATTTCATTGTAGATGTCAATCTATCAAAAATGACTTTTATTTACTAATATGTAGTTTCTGCACCTCTATCTAACAGTTATTTGCTTACCAGTCAATGCCTCCTGTTGAAATGAAGAAAACATTCTCTTCAGTATATAATACTTACTTTCAATTATGATACATTATTCAACTTGTACAATATTATTGTTTAAATGAATTATATTTTAATGGCTTACGAAAAGAGAATTCAGATGTCATTATCACATGATATTAAAAATAGCGCTTTGGTAAGATTGAGCATCACTTGAAGTAAGAGAGGCAGAAGTTAAAGAACAGTCTCTAGGGTTCAGCAGCTTTTGCTAGTTCGATGATCGTGCAATAATAATGACAATTATTTCATGGCTCATTTTCTTTATGGTAAGAATAAAATGTATGCACAGAATTCAGAGGAGAATATATCAATTAAAATGCACTTACTCGGGGTCAAGCTTTGTACTCCACAAATATTATGTAGCATTATTACTTGCAGATGACATATATACTTTCACAGATATTTGGTTCTTATGGGTTTTGTTACAATCTACACTTTCTTGGAGGTACTGACATCTCCAAAGAATTCTTATTGTTTGTACATTATATCAATTTTATCTACTGAATTAGTACATTGAAATGATATCTTTTAAACATTTGTAAATGTTATTACTTTCCCTTTATTTATTGTCATAAGTGTTTATGATAATACGTACTTGAAACAAAAAGTCATGAGGAGAATGGGATTGCTTATAATTTTCAACTCAGATTCTACATTGTGGTTTCAATTTCATAGCTTCTGGCAAACTCACCACGCACTGGTGCACAATCATTGGATTTAATTTTGAGCTTCGGGCTTCCCTGAAAGGTTATCCAGAGCATACATGGAGTGCTACAACTTTAAAGAAAATCTCACAAATGAGTTGATTCTCTGAAGAAGAATTGCTTACTCCTAACTTGGTATCACATCAATGTGCATCCACTAGTACATTCAAATATATAACAATTCTTGTTGTCTAAAAAGATAAAGCATGCAGTTTTATGTCCACTTGGAAAAGAAATGCTAATGTGTGAACATCAATTCTAAACAGATACAATGCAATTTTTGAAGTCACTATTGTCTGACTTTGCCTTGCTGGTGTTCATGCAGCTGCTTTAGAAGCATGGAGGTCACATCTGTGTAAGGAAATCAAGTATCCACGTTTGCCGGTTTGTTAGGAAACAACCTTAGAAAATACAAAGCCATGCTATGTGTGCTGAAATTAAATGAAATATCTTTAAAACTTACTTTAAGCAAATATATATATATATATTTGCTTAAAAGTCTTTTGAGTACTTTTGAAATTATAAATAAATAATAGCTAATTTCTAACCATAATAACCCAGTCCCAGACATGGGATAATGCCTTATAAGTCAGTAGGAAGGAAAACAATAGAGACCCTCAAATAAGACTGGCTGTAGTTTTTCATCATTTTTGTTACAAAAAAAATCATCATAAAACCCTTTTCCTGAAGAGGCCATGCAACTTCATAGTGTGACATAGAGAAATTAAGTGGGGACAAAACAAAAGTTCCCTTCCTGCCAACTAGCTTTCCTAGTTCTGGGAGATTCTGTGCAGGCTGTTAGGAGAGGAAGGAAAATGACAGTTGTGATGGCTATTCTTGCATTTCAACGTGGCTATACCTGGAACAAACCACAATCCATAGTCCAGGGCACACTTATTATAGATGGCTTGATTTGAAGTGGGTGAATCCACTTCTAGTCCAGATCTTTGAGGCTGGAAGACTTATCTTTAATCTGAGCCACACCCTCTTCTGAAAGCCTATACAATAAGAAGAAGGTTTTTGTTGTTGTTGTTTTGCTTTTTTTCCTGCTTTCTAGCAATTCTATTCTTTCACTGGCATTAAGGGCTTGTTCTTCAAAATTCTAGCATCTCCTGAAGACCAACTGAGACATCCAGCCTTATGGATTGAGCAACTTCTGGATTTTTGGTCTTCTCATTTATAGCCTGTCATTGTTGAATTAGATTGACCATAACCTATAAGTAATTCTAATAAATCCCCTTTCTATACATATAGAAAAAGAGATTTAATCTACAACTTCTGCTACCCTAGAGAACCCTCACTAATACAACAATCTTACCCAAATGTGACCCTAGGATCTTAGGTATATGATGACTAACATGTCATATGAGACTAATAATCTAGTGCCTTAGCTGTTATGAAATGTCAAACTAGTCTACAATTGAATTTGCAACCCATTTCATGGGAAAGAATTGGTAATTAATGCTGTAAGTCTGTTCAACAGTACACAGTAAATGGTGTCAAAAGCCCTTAAGGGGTAGTTTCATTGTTAGCTAAATTGGCATAGTATCAAATCATATTGCAAATATGCATACCTGTGCCCATATCCTTTTGTCACTCTTATCTATAATCAGAGTTGTCACTCTTTCTACTGAACTGTGACAAAGGCAAAGACTTATGATTTCGCATGGTTCTGAAAGTTGAATATTTAACCATAAGGAAGACATTTATAGCATCCACTCCAAGACTCAGAACAGACTGTTTTTGAGGGAACAGAAATACAACTGGAGTCACTAGATAGGAAGACAAGCTAAAATAATATTATGGAAAATAGTCATTGAAATGAGAAAATCTCAACTGCTACTGATGGCTGAATGTGTTTTGCACTACAATGGCTGCATTGAAGCTAGACAATGATAAAGAGTCAGAGAATGAGGAGAATCCAAAGCCCCCACTCCTCTCTCTTAAACTATTTCCCACATTAGATTCAGGGAAATGGAAACCATGGTCATCATTGTACTCACTAATGACCACCCCTGGCTCCTCTGGATAGTGCCAACCTAATGGTCACAAAGAGAACCCTAGCTAAATTAAATATGTCACGGAACAAAAAACAAAGACTGACTCTGGTAAAGGAACATGTAAGGGAGTGAGCTGATGTGCGTTGGGGAGAGATAAGAGAAAGTGGGGAAAAGGTAGAAACTGCAGTGGGTAGTTGTGGGAAGGAGATGAGAAAAGAGGAGTGACAGGAAAGCAGAATTCACCATGAACATAAGCGAAACAGCCAAAGAATTATTTCAGTATAAAATGATGATGCAATGTAAAATACAGCAAGTACTTTCCAAACAGAAAATACATGGCTCCAGGGAATTATTCAAAATTTTTATTTAAAAAAAAGGAACTAACCCCAAAATTAGGATAAATTTGCTCACATTGCAATTATTTTTCATTAAAATGTGATTTTCTGTGGATTTTTAGTGTTGATGATTTGTTTATAACTTATTAATTTTCATTCAGGTTATTAGTGATAAATGGAGACATAAACTCTTTAAAACTGAGTATATTTGACTAATGCATCAAAAATTATTTTTTATTTTATATACCAAACCTAGACATTTTAAAGTCTGTCTCAATAGTTATTGTGTTCAAAGATCCAAAATCATAGTTTGGTGCAGTAGCATAGCTATAGCAAGGGCAATGACATCTATGTAGTATTTACTGTGGTCTTCTCTAAATACTGCTATCTGTACCTTAAACACACTTATCAGCATGCAAATGTATCTTTTGTGCTTATTGATGTTAGCTTCATTTTATGGATGCAGTAGTTAAGTAAAGGGATTTAGATAAGTCATCAAAAGGCACAGAGACTTTACATTTGGAGTCAAGATTGGATCCAAACACTTTGTAACTTGGCTGTCCACCATCATGAAATACTTCCATACCTGATGTGAGATTCCCCTCTGTATGCTATAAATATGTTTTCTTTTTCATTTGTTAATAAAGAAACTGCTTCAGCCTATTGCTGAGCAGATAATAGCCAGGTTGGAAGAGATACAGAGAGATAGTAGGTGCAGTCAAGGAGATGCCATGTAGCTAGCAAAGGAGAACGATGTCAGCCCCTAGCCAGAACCCTACCTGTAGGCCACAGCCTAGTGGTAATACACAGATAAATAGAAATGGGTTAATTTAAGATGCAAGAGTTAGCTAGAAATATATCTAAGTCACTCAATAAACAGTGTTGCAATTAATATAGTTTCTGTTTTATTCTTTGGGTCTGGGTGGCTGGGAAATAAATGAGCAGTCTAGGTCTACACGTACCCAACAACTGCAAGAGCAAACATGCAAAGCATGCATTAGACCATGCAGTTCTTCTTAATGTTTTGAGTTAAACTTTATTCGTTTTTGTATCTTGTCAATAAAATATTCAATCATTAAAAGAAAAATAGCAAATCAAAAATGAGACAAAAATGAAATCTTAATGACTGCTAAGGGACAAGTAAAAGCACAAAAAATGAAAACCAGGAAATAGTGTTTCCTTCTTTATTAGCCCTTTAAATTGATTACATGTTTGACACATTTTTATGTACAACTTTATTGCAAAATATCTCAGACTTTATTCTTATTTCCTTATACTACCCAATGCATAGGTTAAATGCAAAAACTAGTCCTAATCACGTGGTTATATCTAGTTGAGTTATCAGTAGCTTGGTAAGACTTTTCATTCCTTACAATCATTTAAGTAGTTTTGAATTCAGAGTTCTCATGAAAAAAATTACTTTTAATGGTCATGAAATTATTACACTTGAATTTCTTGATGGAAGTTTGCTTCTTCAACACTCCTACAGTCAAAGTAATCGTTGTGTTCACTATTTTTCTTTTCCTGCATATGCCAGTCTGCAAAAGAACAGTGCGAACTGGATAATACATGGTTTTGCCAGTAACAAGGGCGTCTTCTGAGACATTTTTCTACCTCTTCACTTTCCCAACCCAGTTAACTGCCAAGACTTCAGTTCTACTTGTCCTATGCACATCAACCCTTCTCTCGTCTCACAGCCTTGATCTTGACCTTTAGCATCATCATTTCCTTGTGTTTCATATGCAGCTCTTAGCTTGTGTCTATTTCTTAGGCTGGCTTCCCTCCAATATCTCTCCAAGCTGTGGCTGTCTATCAAAAAAGATTGTCTTTTCAAATTAGAAATCATATCATGCCCTGCCCTGTTGAAAATCTTCAGTGACTTTCTATTTTCACATGATAAAATTAAAACTCCTTAACGTCATGCTTAGTGCCATATGCAATCTGTCACGGTTCTCATTTTTCTTTTGATCATCTTCCTCTCCTTGCTAAAACTTTGGAGCTCTTTTCTAGGTATTCTGCCGACACAGGATAGCTCAGTAAGTCTCTTTGCATGCCGGTACTGCCGAATAATCCTTTTGGGCATTGTAAACATTTGCCCATTGAGTTGGTTTAATAAAACATTGATTGGCCAGTAGTCAAATAGGAAGTGTAGATGGGCAACCAAATTAAGGGTGATGGGAAGGAGCAGGGTGGATTCTGGAGTCACCAGCAGACACAGAGGGAGCAAAATATGAACATGCTATGCTAATAAAGGTACTCCAGGGAGCAGAGATTGGATAAGGAATATGGGTTAACTTAAAATATAAGAGCTAGATAGTAATAAGCCTGAGCCATAAGCTGAGCATTTATAATTTATATTAAGCTTCCTAGTTAATTATTTGGAAAGTGGCTGCTGATTATTTGGGAACAGGCAGGCGGGAAAAAACCATCTGTTTATATGTTGGAAATTTTGCTCAGCTGCCTCTCAATTTTTGTAGTACAACCCTTCCAAAAGTTTCTCTAAAATTGATACCCCCATGGGCTTT
>JAQHUG010000225.1:532957-548756 GCA_028555095.1 Dicrostonyx torquatus | reverse complement strand
CAGAAACAAGACAACAACAACAGAAACTTAATGCTTGGTCGTTTACTCTATAAGTTGTAGAATTTACAGTTTACAAACAAAGCACAGTATTTAAATATACTTGATCCAAGTTGGAGATTATGGGGATCCTTCTCCCCAGGGAAATAAAATCATAACTGATCTTTGTGAAATATCAGTGACTGGAACTTACAGGTGACATGTGAAATAGAGGCAGTGATGAGGGTCCCTTACCCTTGGTGCCTGAATTAATGCCAGGAGGTATCAAATTTGAATTAAATTGTACAAACAATAGGTAATAATCAGAGACAGAAGATTGGTAGGGAAAGAAAATATGTGAACATATTTAGAGTCATAATTATGAGTAAATTAGTACAGCTTAGTATTGTATGAACTAAAATATGCCTCATATACAGTAGATCGGCTGAAATGTTTTGAAAAAATAATGAAGTAGAAACTGATTTCTGAGTTCAAATGAAGTCATTGGAATTGCTGATTTTATTTTAATGTAGTGCCCCTTTCTTCCTTAAGAGAATTTTCAAAGGATTCATTCCTCAATTAATCTTGAAAGAAAAGTCTTTGGAATGCTGTAAAAAAGGCTTGACATGGCATTTATCCACATACTTTAAATCTGGCTTCAGTGACTAGAGGGTTCACAGCAATGTGACACAGGTTTAGATCCTTGAGTTCTGGAATTAGCCTTGTCTGGGTTTAAATTTTAGTCCTGTCACTTCCTCGCTGTGCAATTTGTGGAAAATCACTTAACCTCATGGAGCCTGGGTTTCTTCGGCTGGAAAATAAGGTCAACATTCGTCTCAGCCTCACAGATTTTCATGAGACTAAAATAAGATAAACCAGTAATATATCTAAATGTAATGTAAGATATAGTAAGTAAGATCCTATAAGTTGTTATTTGACATTTTATAAGTTCAATATTTTATTGGAAATCAACACTCGTTCAGTGCACACCTCATTGACTTCTGCTTTATTCATAACCCACATGTGGCTGGCAACCCTCCTGAGCTGTGGCATTATCAGCCGTGCCTTGAGAGGCAGGGAAGTATTTTTGAGCATCTGGCTCTTCAAAACCAGCTGGCCTGCATCATAAACCCTACCTCCCGTTGTCCAAATTTCCAAAGTCAGCGTGACACTGATAGGGAATTCAAGGAGAAGACGGTGCTGGCATCGAAGAAGCAATAGCTCATGATTCTACAGGGTCACAAGTCATTGTCTTTCTCAAGATGTGAGACTCTGACTTAATAACCACGGCTTTGCCTAAATTACCCAACCAAGACTTCTGGAGATGAGCTCTTTACTTAATGTGTATCTTAGAGCATATGTTTATTGATGTCTGCGTCAGGGATGACTTGCCTTATTTTGAGGATGAGGGCAGACACATAGTCTGGCTGAAGGCCAGAAGGGCATAATAATGAGCACACTCAGCCAGACATATTGTAATATGGTTACACGTGTCAGTATAGAATCTTTGGTATTAGAATCAAAGAGAACACCTTCAAAAAAGCATTGGATGAAAAAGAACAGATGTTATTATTTCTTAACACGTTGCTCTTCTTTTGTGGTTCATATCAGTTGGCAGTATTCATAATAAATTATTTGTTAGATTTGTTTTTTCTTAGGTACTTAACTGGGAACTCCATAGAGAAAGCCTTATGTTCAATGATACTGTGTAAACGAGGATGAAAAACATGAAACCAAATTATTCAATTACTACTATCAATAAATCACAATAACGTCATTTAAATTTATTTCTAAAATAATGTTTAATTATCATTGATTTATACAATAATAGACATTAAATCAAGCACACAGTAAATTCAACATGTCAGTCAACATAGGTAATGCTATTTCTATAATAAAAAGTAGCCAGAATTTACCTTTTCATATTTAAATTAAAGAAAGAAAAGTTAACAAGTGATATTGTAGAGTAAATCGATTCCAATATTTACTATTTTCTAATAATTGGGGCAAGCTGTCTCAGTGATGTGTTTTTCTGGGAATGTGCTTATAAAAGTGTAGTCAAGACAATGAACAGTACTGTGAAATATTGAAACAAAGTGAAGATGACATTATAAAGGGAGTAAAATAGGTAAAGTACAAACTCATTTGCAGGTAACTAAGAAAGGAAGCAGAGCCTTTGTGAATATCCAGGTGGATAAAATAGTCAAAGTCCGTTATCTTGAAGCATTGATGAATTAAATGTCTCTAGGGAAAAAGTAGAAGAAGACTAAAATGTGTGAAAGAATATAATGAAGTCTATAAAATCCTCAAAGACTAACCAGGTTTATATTCTAAATCAGATTAGAAAAGTCTATGCTCAATCAAGGATTCAATTAGGTAAGATCAATTATAACAACTGTACATTTTCACCAACTTAAAAAGAGAAGCACAGGTATATTCCAGCCAAGTAAAATTAATTTATACTTCATTACAAAGTTCTTGAAGACACTATAAATTTGACAGTAGAAAAGTATTAATTTGTGATTCCATTCACTGTTATATTTGTAACGACATCTATCTATCTACATAGAAACACAGTGGTAAATTATAAGAAATTTGTTCAGCTTAGAACAGTTAGATAAGGGAGATGGCTGATTATTTTGGTCAGTTAATCATCTTTATATACTTTACTGAATGGTATTAATGTGAATTATATTATTTTTATAGGCATGAAATTGTCTTTCAGTTTCTTTTCTTTTTCTCTGAAAAAGTAGTATTATTTTGATAAGACTTGGTTTCTTTGACTCTCCTTAGAATGCATGCTTAACTGCATTCATAATTTTATTTAAATTTATCTTCTAGTCAGTGGGATTTGAATGATCTCTTCAATTATCACCAGTTTCCCAATTTATTAACAAGCAATCCACGAAGGGAGAAAAAGAGAGAGGAGGAGAGACAGAGAAAGGCAGGGGAAAAGAATGTGAGTGAAAAAAGAAGAGAATAATGTGAGAGAACAGAAACAAAGGAGTGAAGGAAAAAAAGGAAAATTAAAGAAAAACTACAGTGTATGATATTTTTAAATAATCTGATTAATTAATATATGTTTCGCATAGAGAGCAGAGGATATAATTATATTAACTAAACACTGGGAAATGATACTAATATAGATTTGTGTGTGTGTGTGTTGTGTGTGTTTTGTGTTTCTGTCTTACTAACCAGGTACAACACTGACCTGCAAATAGAGGTTCTTTGTGGTTGAGAGATCTATAGATCATACAGGCTATGATACAGGAAGAAAGGGAATAATATAGGTTTGACACTGATGCTCACAGGTGGTTCTTTGACCCAGCTACATGACATCAAACTTATGCCTGAGTAAATGGAGCCCTGAGAACATCAGTTGGCAATGTTGATATTGTCTATCAATTTCAGAATATGGAGTAGTTTCTGGGACAGAGAAAGTATGAGTGTAAAGCATTATGCTGCGTTTTGTTCTAAGTTATCTTCTATTGATTTCATTTTTAATAGCTTGTATTTAGGGTTTATGATAAAATATGTGCCAAGAGTTCAGTAATAAATTTACATTTACACAAAAAATCAAAAACTGTATCCAATGATATATTTGCTGTATTAATTTTGTTGTGAGTATTATTGTTGGCATTGCATCTATGCTCTAAAGCAAAACTGCTGTGTAGCCAATGACTAGGGAGAGGTCAAGTGGCACTGGAATATCCTTTTAAGGCTGACTGGGAGCAGGACATTGTTTATGCTTTATTATGACTAACTTAAACTCTCCTTTGAAGACCTATCTACCTATCTATCTATCTATTTATCTATCTATCCATATCAAGTGTTTGGTTCCAAGAATTTTAATTAATATGACAATGAATGATGGCACAGATCACCTGATTTTCAGTGCTCAAGTAGATAGGGACATAAAAAAACCGCCTAACTGATTTAGTTAAAATGATGTTAATAGTATCTACTTTTCTTACTTAAATTAAAAAAGATTACTGAAATACTCTATAGTTCGTATATTCCCAAGAGAGAAAAATTTGGCTTTGATGTTTCCAAAGGTGACAGTTCCAATTATACTTATGTCATTTTGATTTCTTGCCTATTTTTACAGTTTTCAAAAAATTTGATGAGCAGTGAAGAAGCAGTACATCCAACTTAGTTGCATGGAGGTAAAACATAATAGACTTTTAAACCAAATGAGTCATTTCATTTCCTTAGTGCTGAACTAAAGCTTTAACCAAGAAAATTGCCCACATCTTTCTAAGCAGAAAAATAATAGAAATTAATCATCAGGAAAATATCAATATCCTTGAAAATATAATTAAATATTCTTTAGTTAATCATCATAACATTAAGTATGAATGTTGTTCTGATAACAGCATATGTATTAACAGGACTTTGACACCATGCATAAAGCCTTTGAGATTAGCCAGAAAATTCCAAAGGCTTAGAAAAAAAACCAACAACAAAAAGGACAAAAAAAAAAAAGAAATAAAGAGTTAATACCTGGGATCCCCTCTAGAGACAAGTCTCTTGTAAATCTTAGAATGACGCCCGTTAATGTAGATATCTTATTCCCTTCTCCAATATCCACCCTTCCTCGATCTCCACAGGGATGTCCCAGCTAGGTACTTGGGCAGCAGAGGAGTGGGTGCCTGAACTGAACTTGTCCCATAGTTACTTTGTTGAATATTTTAATCGTCACCATAGAAAATTCGCATGATGGATGGAGATAGAGCCAGTGACCCACATTCACATCAGAACAAGGGACTGAGCTGCCAAGGTCCAGTGGAAGAGCAGAAGGAGGGAGAAGATGAGCAAGGAAGTCAGGACCATGAGGGACTGGCCCACCAACAGAGACAGTGTGCTTGATCTATTGGGAGCTCATCAAATCCAGCTGGACCAAGACTGAATGAGCATATGACCTAACCGGACTCTATGAATGTGACTGCCAGTGGGGACTGACTGAGAAACCAATGATAATGACACCGGGACCTATCTCTTCTGCATGTATTGGCTTTTTGGGAACTTATTCTATATGGATGCACACCTTCTTAGACCTAGATGGAGAGGGGAGGGCCTTGGGCTTCCTATAGGGCAGGGTATCCTGCCCCATCTTAAGGAAGCAGGGGGAGGGCAGTGGGGTAGTGGGGTAGCAGGAGGGTCGGGAACAAGGGGAGTAAATGTAAATATTTCTTTTAACAATAAAAAACGACAAAAAAGAAATAAACAGTTAATATACAAATTACACTGTAAGAAAATGAGTTTGACTAAATATTTTCAATTAATTAGAAGACACAAAGTACCACTTTGTTACCCAACATGGTTTTTGCTTTTTTTTAATCCCTGTTCTCGAAAAAGGTCTTAAATGCTGGAATGAGTATTCAAAGGAAAAATGCATATCTTATTTCAATGAATGTTGCTACCATTATCACATGATATATTTTCTAAAATCTTTGAAAACTATCTCATGTAAAAAAATACTCAAATTAATTATATTTACCCAAAGATAGGGAACACACTACAAGACTTAAGTTTAAGATTTAGGCAAGGTCTTCTTACCAAATTTTCAATAACAAGGACTAAATTCCAGGAATCAACAAATGATAGCAAATGAAACTTTAAATTTTCTGCATCACAAAAGGTATTATCAATCAACAGAAAAAGCAGCCCACAGAATGGGAGAATTAGACCAAGAGAGGTCTAACATACAAAACTGTCCAATGAGTTCAGAAAAAGATAGACACTAAAGACACACACATATGCAAGGAAGACAAAAATTCCAGTCAATAAATGGGCTAATAGAATGCACAGAAATTCTCAAATGAATAAACAAAAATAACAGTCAATAAGTATTTTTTATTCTTCTTTCAAATATTACCTTCCAACTATAATTTCTTCTCCCTGCCTTTACTCTAGCCTCTTCCCGACCCCCCCTCACCACCATATCTACCACCCTCTCCATCTCCACTCAGTAAAGAGCAAGCCTTTTGGGTCATCAACCAAACATGGCATAAAAAGCTACAATAAGAACAGGCACATACCATAACATCAATGTTAGACCAACTCACTAGGAGGAAAAGAGTCCCATAATCAGGCCAAAGAGTCAGAGACAGCCCTAGCTCCCATGTTAGGAATCCCATAAGAACTTTAGGCTACACAGCCTTAACATATCCCTACAGGCTCCCAGATCTCTGTTACCATACGAATCTTGGTCAGTTGAATCATGCAGTAGTATAACCACACTGAACAACAACTTGCTACATATATCAATATTAGAAGAATAATTGGAATTCTCTCAACTAATAAAATGTTTAAAAGAGGTAGAATAGCTAATTATTATGATTTTACTGTAATGTGTTATAGAAATGTGATGAATTATCAAAGTATATATAGTGAAATTATATGAACATTTTATGTCAATAAAAATTTAAGGTATGTGTGGATTTTATCTTTTCTTTGATAATATATATTGATGTATTTAATTAATCATATGATTTTGTACTGAATGATTTTAAATACTTTTATTTTTATGTAATTCATCAGTTTATTTTGCACTAACTTAACAATTAAACCTTTACTTAGTCTCACAGTATATGACTGAGAACCATAATATTTTCAAATTTTTATGTAGATATCAACATTGTACCAGAATATGTACCTTAAAAACTAAGTCATGCTCTAGTGAATATTATGCTTTTAGTTTTATTTTCACCTCACAATCTATTTGTGTTTCATTGAAAAGCCCAGATTATTATGCGATCTAGATTAAGTGCTATCATAATAATGTACCATAATTACAACAAGGTACTATTATAAAGCCTTAACAAAGGCATATTTTCAGCTCCGTTGTTATATTTAACATTTTTTGTCATAGTTTTCATTTCTTATTTGATGCAAAGGAAAGAGTCAATTCTCTATGGCTCTTCCAAGTCCTTTCTAAGCATCATGGTGTTCAGCAAATGATCATAGTCCTGGATTACACTATTTCTCATTAGCCCTTACCTAGTAAATAATACATATACTCTAACTGCTTAATTATTGGTTCAAATTTAATTAATGCCTTAATGATTTTATTTCATTGCTTTTTTTTCACCATTGTTATCATAATGAACCAACAATCTCAGATATGCATATCTGTCTGATAATGTTTATGATGACAGTTGTGTTCATGGAAATATTCATGGTAAATTATATTTTATGAGTATTTCATATTAACCAAAGTCAGGATATAATGCTGTGTTTTAGTTCAGTGTAAAAAGCAATGATTTTTAGAATTATGCTTTATAAAATACACATCTGAATATGCTTGACAGAGTCTATTCTGTTTATTTTTCCAGTGTTTATGGTTACTTGTTTGTGAGAAATGGGAAACAACTGATTAGAAAAAAAAGTGAAGGGATTGTTGATGGTTTTAATAATGAAGTCATTAAAAGATAAGCACAAGTTAATTAGTTAGAGGCATATGTCACTGACTTCCATCTACAGCTTTATTCTTAAACTGACAATGCTTTTCTATGTGTGGAGAATCTACCAGTTTTTTCAGTACCTAAGATTACATGTCTCACATATCCATATTCATTCAACATATGTGATAATAAATTCTAGGTCTCAATAGGTTTTATGCCCCACTACAAACTATAGCTTCCACTAAGGCCTATGAGAGGGTATTCTGTTTTATTTAAGGCATCTAGGGTTATGGCTAGGAAGGCTGCTTGTACAGATTGAAAGGAATATTTCATAGTCTCAGAAAACATTTTAGGTAATCTATTATCCTTAGTTAGATGGTATGAATGATATTGACCTAAATAGTGACACCACACAAGTGCTCTGAGTAACAAGGGGCCTTGTTGTTCTCTTCCGGTGACTGTCTTTTTATTGTTTGTAGGCAGGAATGTTTATGTATTCAGGTACAAGTCTTGGTGAGATGTAAGTAACACTATTATCTTCAACAGTATATATTTTTGATTTTCTATTTTACTAACATTATCTTCTTCATACTTTAATTATAGTACATAATTTATTAAATGCTATTATGACATATTTGAGCAAATGGTTTATTTTTATTTCTCCTTGCTCATTTTTATTCCCACTCCCTGCTTCCTCCTTCCCATCTCATAGCCTTCTTCAAACTTCTTCTTCTCTTTCTAGTCCCATGCTAGGGTTTTAGGAGTGCTTTGGTAATGAAGCTTCCCACTACGTAATTTTACTCATTACAAAGTGAATTTAGAAAAACTACATAATGAAAACATCACAAGAAATAAAATAATAAATAAAAGCATCCACTCAAAGCACAATTAATAAAATTAGCCTTTGTCTACCAAGAAGAACCAGTGCTAGCATGAGGTACAGGTCCATGTCGGTCTCAGTCAGCATGAAAGTAGATGGAAACTAATGTGAAAATTCACAAATACACAATGTGAAGAGAGACAATATTTTTTTGGAACATTCAATTCAAATTGAGATATCTTCATCAAACCTTTTCCCTCTGGCATCAGGGAGCCATGCAGAAGAGAAAAGGGAAGAATGTAAGGGTCAGAGACAATGGATGACACCAAGAAAATGTGGCTTCCAGACGTAAGGGACAAGACTGAGAGCATATGGACTTGCAGAACTGACAGCATGCACAGGGCATGCACATGCTCAAGCATACAAGACGCCATAATGAGACGGGTAAATGGACCCTGGATTATATCTCCCACTAAGATCTAATCTGCAATTGACATCTAACTGCAAATGAATAATTCCTTTATTTCATTTGAGTTTCATTGGATTTATTAACCACACTTAAGTGCAGGTATCATACCAGGAGTCAATGGCCACCACTAAGTGAACTCAATGGTATTTTTATTTTGCATACTTCTGCCTCATATTGCTTGGTTTAGTCATTTTTGTTTTACTAATCTTTTGCTTGTTTATTTTTTGTTTTATGTTGTGTGTGTGCGTTTTGTGCATATGTGCACATGTTTCTTATCTTTTTCATTTTTAAAGATTCTGATTTATTTGCCTTTGATTTGTTTGTTTGCTGCTTTGTTTTGTAGTAGAGCAATAAAGAAAGGGAGGAATTCATAGAGGCTGGAAACAGGAGAAGGATCGGGAGGAGTTGGAGGGTTAGAAACCTTAGTTTAGAATACATTACCTGAAAAGAAATTATTTTTATAAAAGAAAATAAACAATCATGTAGTAGACTTGGAAAAACTCATTTATTCGTTGGTATCATTTCCCCATTTTTATACTGAAATGCCTATATTTCAGAAAAATTGTTCTAGTTCAGGCTAACTAGAACTACTAGTATTTGGATACCTAGAACATAATAAACATTAGGAAAGTCTGCTATGTGGAAAATGATGATATTCTCTTTATAAGAGATGAATAAGAGGAGGTTATTTTTCCAGATGGAGCTTGATAGTAGCTCTTCAAAAGGCAAATGGAAAATCTTCATCCCTGAGGTTCATGGATGATATGTTCTTAATTAATGACTCTCATAGCTATCCAATAATTTCATATGGCTATAGTATGGGACACTGCCACTCATACACAGGGTGAAGCATAAAATACAGAGTGTACTATGCCATTTCTCCTAGTTTGCCAGTATGTAACTTGTGTAGATCTCCTAGTCCCAAAGCTTCATTGCGCTTTGTGTACTGTTCTGGAGTCCTTCTGGGAGTTATTTACTTTTAAAGCATTTATTTAGTAATGTATTTACACATATATCTGTAGTCAGACCTAACATTTACATTACAATAACACTCAGCAAATGGTTGTAGGAAAAATAATGAGCAATGGGTCTTTTGACTAGAAGTGTTTCCATGATGTTCTGTGAACAACTATAAAAATATCCCTTTAAGTACTAGAATAAATGGCACCAGAATATATGCCCTTTAAGACAGTTATTTGAAAAAAGACACCGTGTACTGTTTAGCTGCTCTAACTGCATAAACTACATGTTATCTATATTCATTTAATTTGAATTATTTGTGACTATTTGATTCGATTTTACCTGGTGTATTAACTAATACACATTCAATGTGACTCTGTAGATTCTACACAAGCCAATAATTTATATATATATATATATATGTTATGATCTAGATAAATGTACCATCTGAAACTGTCAAATGTTTGAAATGATGGCAGATTATTAAATTAATTAAAGTAGGCCTATATAAATCTGACAGAGTGAACATCAAATGGGAAGACATATTCTTGTCAAAACTGCAAAGAATTCAATTAATTCTCTAGATATTTTAGGAACATTCACATGTTCAAATACACAGATGGTTGGATTCACTGTGTAGACAAAACATTCTAATGGCTGACTGGGTTGAGCAAATTTATTCATCTCTTTTCAGATGCTTCATACAATTAGGACTTCTATGTGTTCCATAGTTCATCTTATAGTTGTCTTGGTAAAACTTCACTCTAAGAAGCTATTCCTTAAAAATGAACACCTTCTCTTCTGTGAATCTTTAAGTATCCAACAACCCTTTCCTTTCTTTTGCCTCTCTCCTCTTTTCCTTTTTCATATTTTTCCATTTTTTATGGACCGATATAAATGGCCGAGAGCTTGCCATGGAACCATCGATTTGTGCAGGTTGTCTATATGAGATAAGAGTGTGTTATTCCCTGCTTTAGTTTGAGGCAGGCAGTATAAAACCAGAACCACAGATTTGCATGTGCTTTTAAATACTTGATTGCAACTTCCCCTTTCAAACTGTTTGAATGCTGTAAAAGGCAACCTTCTTATAGTTCTTACTAATTTTCACAATTATAGTCATAGTAAAACTTCTTTAAATGAGGGCTCTTCCAAGCTAGAGTTTCAGCTTGTTCTTGGCTACACAACAGGACCCTAAGTTACAGTTAATCCTTAGAGAAGGGCATCATGGCAACCATTTCAGTAGTGATTAAAATGAAGATTTCGAGAACCAATACTTTGCAAGTGTTTTAAAATGCTCAATAGTGAAATAATAAAGGCAAATGCAAAGTCCTCATAGAAATATTTTCTATTTATATTATAAATATTGTATTATTGATTTTCTAAGTATAAAATAGTTTTATTTTAAAGAGATACATATACATCAACATATTTGAAATCTCTAGATCATTTAGTGTTAATCATATTATATAAACTATTATTTTATTTCATAGGACTATCTTATTTTCAAATGATATTGAACTGTCATTATATATATATATATATATATATTTGTATATAAGAGTATGTATACCTATATAGGTGCATTTGTGTATATGATATTACACACTTTGAAGAACACAGAGTAGTCTATTTTGAAATGACCAAAGATACTCCGAAGGCTAGCTTTAATGGTGCTAGCAGGTGTTATGCTGACTACTGGGGTAATACTGACCTTTAGGTAAGATACATAATTTGGTTCAATGGTTACCTGACTAACGTTCCACCTATTCTCTTGATTAGAATTACGGTGTACTCTTCTAGGAGGTTATGCATTCCTAGTTTTCTAAACATGGCCAGAAACCGTGATTAGTGAAGTCAAACACCCTAGAGAAAAATCTGTTAATGTTTGTTTTCCTAATTGATCATGTCAAAAACTTGTCTTCATATTTATCCTACTTGTATTTGGATCCATAGCCTGGTGCTGCTCTAAATTTGGTCAGAGTTTCTTATTGAAGTGCTTAATGGTTAATGAAGAAATATACTAGTGTTCTATGTTCTAAAACTAAATAACTGTGAGTACAGAGTTATATACAAGATATTAATGTCAAGACACCCACCAAGACTCAGTGGACACCATGCAAGAAGAGTTAAAATAATGTAAGTTTTAGAGGTTGTGTAGGAGTGCTAAGAAATGCTCTCCTCTTCACAGGATATGGTCGTTGAACCCATGAACACAATATAGGGATACCTGCATAGGAACTGAATATAATAAAGCCAGTCCAACAAAAAATGAAGCATGGAGAAAGGAAAGTTTCTTGAGACCCCACTACTGTCTGTTAAGTTGCTGGTAATGGACAACTTGAGATGCACCTTGGTTTAAGAATGTCATACTGTCAGTGTGTGCATACAACAATAGATGTCTCCATGTTTGAGAATATATATTGGACTCAGTGATTTAAAATATGAGTAAATGAATGAAAAAACAAATATTTAAAAGGGAAGACATGAATTTTGGAGCAATATGTGATGTGAGTTTCTTGGAGGAGGGTGGACGGCAGAGAACATGGGTGGATTATTTTCAAACAAATTAAAGAAATATCTTTTCATATAGCCCAAAATTATATTTTCTTCAATTTACTCTTTAAAAAATATCCACATACCAATTCCTATGTTCCAATAGACTCAGCACCTCATATTCCCATTTTTTCATATATATGTAACAATAATAGATGAAAGAGGCTATAAATTTGAGAAGGAATTGAGGAAGGGATGTAGGAGGAGTAGAAGGAAGGAAAGTAAACAGTGAAATAAATAAATAGTGCAAACACAAAATTGTAAATATTTAAACAATAATATTTTAAGTAATACTTTTCAATACACTTAAAATTTATTTTGATTATCAATATGTACATTACCAATTATTTCCATATATTTTAATATTTCATTTTAAAACTATAAGAAAAGTTCATTTAGAACTTGTGAAAGCTTCATCAATACAAAATTTTTCACTCTACACTATTCTTTTACAAAGAAACTTATATGACGTTGGTTTTGTCACCATTCTCATCTTATCTATGTGACTATAAAATAAAACAATTTCAGGTCACCTCAAGTCAAAAATACCTATGATGGCAAACATACTATATGGTTTTCCGTAATCTTTTTATGTTCTCAGAATAGTATTTTAACAAAAAGAAATCTAAACATATGATTATCTTACTCTAATAAAAAATTTAAATCACTCAAATTAACAATTTGAGAACTTGTGATAAATGTGGAAGTCATCAGAGTTAATTAGTTATTTAACCTATTTTCATATGTATAAATGGTGAGAATAGATCTGCACATGAAATTCAGCATTCTGAATAATGATTACCCTAATTAATAAGAGCACAACTTTTATATACAATTGACTCATAAAACAAATTATAATTAAACAGTCTACAGTACTGTCAATATTACACCCACAATGTTCACCTCATGCTGTGGGTCCTGGCAAGTTTTATGTTGACTTGACATAAGTTGTCTGAAAGAGAGAATTTTAGTTAAGAAAAGACCTCCATATGATCAGGCTCTCAGGTATTTTCTTAAATAGTGAATGTTCATGGAGACCCCAGCACACTGTTGGTGATAAATCTCCTTAGGTTTTTAGTCCTAGGTTCCTCAATAAAGCAGACTGAAAAATTTATGAAGGCAGCAATCTTTATGACATCTGCCTCAGTTTCTGCTTCCAGATTTTAGCCCTATTTAACTTCCTGTCGTAACTTCCTTTAGATAGATTATGGATGTGGGAACATAACCCACATAAACCCTCCTCCCCAAATGACTTTTGGTCATGTTGTTTCATCACAGCAATAGAAAACCCAACTAAGAGACCATGCAAATGAACTCAACTGTACAATTGTCTTCATCACTTTCTATCTTCCAAAATAAAACAGAAAACTGTGCTGTCCATGCCTAATATCAAACGATACTATGACATTTGAGACTTGCCTGATACCTAAACAATAAAACCACTGCCTAAACTTAAGTACTTTTTTTCTGTTTTTTGCAATCAATATTGTGCTTTGAAATATTTACATTTTGAGAAATTTCAAAATTTAGTGGAAATCATGTTACTTTTTCACCATAAAATAATAATTCTTATAACTAATTAAATGATATAGAGAAAATTACAACAGAAAGAAAAACAGACAAGATGATAAAAGCTATTTGTTTAGGTGGAAAGTTCAGAACTGTTCATTATATTACTAATATTCTGTGAATAAATTTATGGCAATATGAGACAAAACACAAGCAAACTAGTGTTAGTTAAATTTTCTAAAAACCAAGCTAAATTGAGACTTTTGTATAGGGATTTTTGTTACCTTTCAACTCTGATCTCAGTGATGTTATTATTTGTAGAAGAACTTAGACTTTACATTAAATCAATGTAAACAAATTTTACACAGGTAAAAAATAAGATTACCAATATCAGTGTAATAATACAGAAAAGGACCTAAAATATTGTTTCCACATGTAACATATTACTTCCATGGTTACTCATTTACATTCACAGATTAAAAAATTAAAGAAATATTGGATATTATTTGCATAGAAAATAAACAGTTACTACAGTATTATTTTCCTGCCTTAGTGTATAACACTTAGTTAACCTGTTTTTCTCAAATGGCACCAGCTTTCTTTACCATTGGCCAGTCAAAGCACGGAAATTGGTGAGTGCCTTAGAGATGAGTTTGGTAACTGAAGAAAAACCAAACTTTTACAGCCAGATGACTTCTGAACCCACTCTAGAAAATGTGCTCATAATGAAACAATGAGGCATCCTAAGAGCTTATTTGATTAATTAAAGAAATAAATATTAATTACAGTCACTAAATAGCAGCCTGTTGAAGATTTAGTAAAGTTGAAGAGTTTAAGGCAACCTTTATCGTTATTACCAGCATCAACATCATCACCAAATTCATCCTCACTTTCATCATCGTCTTTATCATTTATATTATTATTGTTGTAGAAACCACAGCGCAAGGAAGGTAGTGTCAGCAGCAAAACAACTTCATCTAAAGCATGAAGGAGAAACACCCTGAGAAACACCACTCTAAAGAAGACAGCATATGGTATTTACTGCTGGGCAATGATCGCGTCTGGAGCAAGCAGTAATGGAAGAGGCCATCATTCAGTGACAGCAAAGACAGACTGTAGTGACTAAGGCAAAGAGACAGAAATACGAGCATCCCTTGCCCTGCAAACAACAGTTGCAGCTCCTTACCCAAAGACATACTACAAAGGACTGCTCAGTGAAAACTATGTGATGTTAAATCACAGAGACAGTAACCAAGCCTTCTTGGTTACTAAAATAAATCCACTTTAAAAATTCTGTATTTTTGGATTATAAATGATAATTTCATTATAAAACATATTTATTTACAACATCAATGTCTTATGATATCCTATTCAGTTAATTTACTGGAACAATTTTATTTTGTAACTACTAGCAAAAGAAAAAAACTTCTATCTGATTAGCCCTAATAATGGTTGCAAAAATCCCATATACAACTTTGACAGGATATTAATCTTGCTATAATGTATTAAAAAAATTAACAAGATGTAACACTGATAATTCAGAAAAAGAGATCATGAATTTGGAATGAAATGAGGGACCATGGGATTATACGTGGCAGTCGAGTGATGGAAGTTATAGAGATGCAGTGTTTCGTGATATTTTCTTTGTGCTGTAACACATTAAGCTTGCCTGAAAACCAGAGAGCAGAGCTAGTCACACTGGTCAGCCAGAGGCCAGGTTGAAGTGGCATACACACAGAGGCTGACAGATCTCTGAGAGTTCAAGACCATCCTGGGCTACAGGATATTTAATCAGTCTTTAGACTTTCTCTCTTTTAAGAGAAACTGAGCCAATTCCAGAACTAGGAAGGTGGAGACAGGAAGCGATATTAATGACTGGCTGCTCTGCTTCTATAAATTTTCAGCTATCATGTCTTAATAACTGACTCTGGGTTTTTATTACTAAGACCAATTAGACTTCACTCAACATCTGGCATCCAACTTTTGGGGTTTGAATTTATGAAAAGTTTCCTGCCCATGGCTTTGCAGTCACCAGAATAGGCCAGAGCTACAGAGTAACCAAACTCCTGAGACGGTTTTCTTTTCTCTCCCGGTGGGCTTTCCTTG
>JAQHUG010000225.1:514805-525630 GCA_028555095.1 Dicrostonyx torquatus | reverse complement strand
AAGAAAGAAAGAAAGAAAGAAAGAAAGAAAGAAAGAAAGAAAGAAAGAAAGAAAGAAAGAAAGAAAGAAAGAAAGAAAAGCAGTTTGAGTGAAGGTACTTCTATGCGGGCGGGGGGAGGGGTCACTTCTCTAAATCCAAAATATCCGACTGCCAAGAAGATCAGGCAACATCCATATTAGTCATCAGTCCTAAAATAATAAGGCTGTCCCTACTCTTTTGTAGCTCCCACCTGAGCTAGATAGTAAGAGGGTAAGACACTGCAAGCTTCATCCCAGGGCATGGAAAAATCAAACTGGCACTCCACTAGAAACTTCTTGTTTTTCTGACTATCTTCAATAGTAATCGAAAGTGGTCCTAAGGGTCCAGGGAATGGGGCAGTGTTCACTGATGAGTTCTACTTGTTTACAGACCCGATGTACTCTATTACCACCATTCAAAAATTCATGCTTGCTCTTGCAGTTGGGGACAACTGTTGCTGCAACCACAACTCTGAGGTCCTCTCATCTGAAGGGAATTCATGTCCGGAACTGTAAGCCTAGGCAAAAGCAAATGGAGGTCCAAGGCCCCAGTGAGTAATCTACTGCTCTTGTTTCCCTAAATGGTTATAATGTCAAAATGCATTCTAAATATTCACGATTGTATACAAAGTATTTTTATTAAATTATTCAATTAATGTTTAATGATTACTCCAATTAATGAACATTCTTTTCCCAAAATTTCTGTCCTACCTGTCACTTCTGCCTCACTCATCATTTCCAGAGTCCATAGAAATGTCACACCTGGCTTTGGTGTGTACATCATTATGTCATTATTTTCACACATACCCAGGCTTACCTGTTTCAATATTCACTTATTGATTTTGCTCCTACCTTATCTCTTACTGTGATTTAATTCCAAGTCTACTATAATTTGGTTATACTATATTATCTTTCCTCCATTTATTTGCCTAAGGTCTCTCTCCTCTCAATTATATCTCAAACTTCCTCAGATTTCATCTCACTTGCCCTTATTTATGTGATTTTTTTCTGACCCCTTCATGCTTTAATATTTTATTATTATAGAACATTAATATGATGGGCACCCAGGTACTGAAGAGTCATTGTCCATTGGCCTTTGTATGCCCAATTGGGAGAATAGCAATAGATGAAATCAAGTCTATTCATCGGAAGATTGCTCTAGGTATACACATATTCTTATCCTATAACAAGAACAACAGAAAGAATAGCCTCAATTTAATGTCCATTTTAAATTATTGTTATATGTTATATAAATATTTTTTCTGGTAGCCTTTATATGGTCAATAACTAACTTGATAATTTTATTTAAAATTACATGTACTAAGAATGTAAAATTTCCATGAAAAAGCATATATAATATAGATAAAATATCTCTTTTTAATGTGTGTAATGTATGATTACCAGTAATTTCTAATAGTAGATACTATCAGATCTCCGAATTTCTCCCTACAAAGCCTAGATAATGAAGAGTTAAGTTGAATTTTATTTTTCATTAAGTACATACAAATTGAGTGCTTAGATAGCTTGCTTCTGTCTGTTTAACTGCAAGAGACAATTTAGAAGGAAAGGAAATGGATATTGCGCTCGAAGCCCTTAAATTTATTCCTCTCATCTATCCACAAAGAGTAGAGAAAGATAATGGTGAAGGGCCTCTGGAGCATATTGATGGGTTTCCCTGAGAGGCGAAGCAGATTGTTAGGAGCAGCAGGCTGTAGGAACATATATTAACTATGGCTTCATGGGAAAAGTCACCAGCCATTATTTGAGTTTGTTCAGGGGTCAACATTGTAACACAGGTGAGGTCATCCTTGAAGCATTTTTCTCACTTCCCATTATCTGTTAGTATGTACATTTTAAAGCACTAGTTTAAGATACTCAATAAATATTAATAATTCATGAAATTGCCTACATTAGAGAGGTGAGAATGCTGTTATTTTCATTTGATCAATAGAGGGATGTAAAAAGATATTAAATGACTTGATCATAATAACAAAATCAAAAGGAGGATTTATGCTGGATTAGACTACATTTAACAATAAGCTAGTCTCTGGAATTTGTTATTGGCATTGAATCAATCTGCAGGAAAGTTGAAAATAAGAGACATTTTACATGCACTGCATCAGTATGATTAAGTAATAAATACAAAACTTTTGGTGTCAGGCATTTTCCTGGTTGCCAATAATTCCCTCACACACAACTTTCTATGTGGAATATTCTCAGTGCATTTCAGAACACTGTCAGAACAAAATGTCACTCACAACTTACACTTATAATTTCTCAGGCAACAAAAAATGCACAACTACGTGTCACTATTCAAAATAATTCAGATAGAGAAGCTTCAATGTTCTATCCTATATAAAAAGGAAGGGTATGCACTAGGAGTCAATATCTGAATTTATTTCAGCTAAGGTTTTAGTTTCTAATTATCTATGACATATCAAATAGTTATTTAAAGAGGTCACAACTACTATGCATTTTGGCTATTTTGTTTTCTAGGTTAGGTGTTAAAAATAAGTTTTATAAAACCAGAAAGAGCCTCACAGAAGTAAATGAACATATGCATGATTCAAATTTTCTCAGCATATAACCTGAAGTCGTGATATATTAGATGGAATATAATGTTCCTCAGACTAAGAAAGGGGTAATTGAACTAGATGATTGAAAAACTTAAATATGGCATAAAATATGATATTTTTTCAGAATGTGTATTCATTGCCTTCCAGTGACAGAAAATATAAAAAGCATAAGTGCAGAAAATTTGACAAGTATAACTATGAAAGAATGATGGTGCTTCTTAATCTGAAAAAGAAATATTTGGAATTGCTTACAAGTAATGAAAAAATGTAAATGATGGAAATAGAACAGGTGACATCATTCAGAGTTTAATGGTGAGAGTGGAATATTAATAGAAACCAGCTTCTATATGCCAAGTAAGGTTCCTAATCACTACAACTGTAAATGTTAGTTCATAAATGAAACTTGAATGGTGTGGCACCATGACAATGTAAAGGCAAAGGGGAGTGCATTTAAATAAAATTATATTGTATTTGTCTGTCCATTTGCATTGTAATTAAAACGGTAATATGAGGGCTTAACTTATCTTAGAGATAGAATATGTAGTGAAAAATTTATAGTTCCAGTTATAACTTGACAGGATTGTATAAAATGTATGGATATTTGAAATGTGAAAAATATATATAGCATCAAATTGCATTTAGCTCTGAAATTAGTTTTCAAATTACTTTATCTCTAATTTTAAGAATGATTAAAATTCCATTTCCATTTCAGAATATTCTTTAAGCACGATTAAGCTATTTTTAACTTTTAAATTGACCGTGTATGTTTTTCTCATATTGTAAAAATAACATTAAGAGTATCTTTTTTTTTTTTTTGAGACAGGGTTTCTCTGTGGCTTTGGAGCCTGTCCTGGAACTAGCTCTTGTAGACCAGGTTGGTCTCGAACTCACAAAGATTCTCCTGCCTCTGCTTCCTGAGTGCTGGGATTAAAGGTGTGCGTCACCACCGCCCGGCACATTAAGAGTATTTTAACAATACATTTAGAATGGGGGTTTTAATATACACAAAAAATGATTACCTGTCCTTAATGACGAAGTTTCCTAGTATCTGGAGAAGGGACTAGATTAAACAAGATATTAATATCGAGAATAATACTCTTAATTAGCACAATTTCCACATTAACTTTTTTCATCTATTTTCAGAATATCAGAAATAGTTGATGGTAAATATGTAATTATGGGAGTTTAGGAGCAATGTGTATGATGAACCAGAAGACTCATTGCCTTCTTTCTGAAAGAATAGCATTTGGGTTCATGTAGTTGCATTTGGGATGCTGGATGTTTTCATTCACTGAATTGCCATCAAATATGCGTCTTGTGTTTTAGCATTACAAGCAAAAAGAATAATCTGTAGTATGTTCAGTTTTTGACGTTAAACAAAAGGGGTATTTATGATCCTTCTCCTAAAAGCATAAATATTTTGAATATAAGCTACATTGTAGTAAGTGTCCATTCTGCCAGGAATTTTTATATATTACATTAGATATAAATATCATACAAGTGAGTTAATTCCCTAATTCCATATATGGTAAAGAGACTGAATGAAGCTCTTTGCGTTTTGTTGGAATACAGTTACAATTATTCAATTAAGCATTGGCAGCAGGACTCAAAGGACATAGGACACCTGGTTCAGAAGTCTTCCCTTTCATAGAATTAACAGTTTTCAGTTGGGTCTTTTCAAAGTCTGCTGCTTAGTGATGATTTAGTAGCTCATGAGCAACCATGCATGTTTATTCCCAGAGTTTAAGAGGGAGAAACTTTCCTAAATTGCAGTGTAACTGAAGTAATGTATTGCCAGCAATCAGAGCCTGAGGATGAAAAGCTATGAGAAAGCTGGGATTTGAATTTGTGCATTTGTATGACAGAAGTATTGTTTAAGAGTTTTCACAAATTTCTTAAATTTCTCAAATATACTTCAACCACTGTGCTTATGTATTTCTGTACAAATTTCACATCATTTTTGAATTCACACAATTTATGAATTATAAAACCAAATTAATAATCAAGTTTGAAAAAGATTGATAATGTTTTCTCTTTCAGAGTATTGAATATTGACCCATGGTTTAATATTTTGTGTGAAACTAAAGAAGCACATCAATGTTTTATTGTGCAAAGATGCTTTCAAAATTTTAACGTTTCATTTCTAGCAAAGAATCTTAAATAAATTAATCATTTGGTTTCTATTCACTTGCTCTCTAATGCTTGGCTTAAGTACCAATATAATGCAAATATATATTAATAATCAATTCAGAAGTGCTTGGATGAAAAAGGTTTATGATTGGAAAAAGTTTAAGAAGTCTTGATTGAGAGCACTATTGGTATAAAGTATGACTTAACATTATTGGTTGGGTAAGCCGATGATGGTACCAGTGAATTTCCAAGCTTAATGTCTTTTTGACCACAAGGACTGTTCAGCTCTTAAGAACACTGGTTTTCATTTTAATCCTTTAGGCAGATGTAGATTTTATTTTATAATAATCTTTCTACTTAGTATAACAAAAATTAGGTAGAAGCAAATATAGTTTTCCAAAATTATGTCCACCAAATAATCCTCAAACATTACCATCCAAATTTTCTCTCTCCCATTGATTGACTGAACATGAAATTGATCTATAGATGTTAAATACTTCTCCACCAGAATCATAGGTTCATGCAGCAAATGTAATCACTAACAATCCTGTAAATCAGAGTTCATGGCAATGGACAATGAATTACTTATGCACCAATTACTATAAATTTTGTATATGTAATCCTATGATTCTGATGTATTTTTTAAAAGTTCCTGTGTTAGGCACATAATTTGGCTCAAAAATGTGTGAGACAAAGGCGAAATATATAACCTTTGTCAATAAAACTTGTCAACTTACCTTCATGCACATGAAAACAAGATAGATCAAAAAGGCAGCTCTGTAACTAATCAGTCAAGTAGTTATTTCACTTCAGAAATCCTTTGTAATATTTACTTTTAAAGTCATCACATAAATGAACTATTCTAGTTTGATGTTATTCAGTTCCCAAAATATCTTATTGAGATAAACTATAAAAGCTAATATGTTATTGCTGATTCTATTCTCAGTCCTTACCTTAAATAAGCATTTTTATCAAAACTTATGAAATTTTTCAAAAATGTAAAATTTTACAGACTTGATTAATTTTGTGTTTATCTGATGTACACATTCACAATTTTTTTTCTATTTTATATGTTTGTATTATAATGCAATATGTTTTTGTATTTTAGAGTAATAACTTTCATTTGTAATTAAATCTACTTTTAGGGCCTGCAATATTGCTCAGCAGACAGAGGAACTTGCCACAAGTCTGCTGTCCTTAGTTCTATCCACAGATAATCACCTACTAACAGAAAACTTAGACTCTGGAAAGTTGCAATTGCCTCTACATGTACCAGTTGGCATACATGTTCTACACACTCTACATGTACCAGTTGGCATACATGTTCTACACACTCTGGCATACAAATTTGCACACTTGATAAGCAAAATAGAAGAAATATGCAAAAAATCAAATTCTACTTGGTACAAAAATGTCTCCCAGAGTTTTGTTCCGCCCCCTAGGTGAAATGGAAATTTGTCTTCAGCAGAAAACTGCTCATCAGAATCAACATGAATACTTATTAAAAATTTTAAGCATAAAAAGTAACAAGGATAACATTTTTCCATGTGTCAGTATGGTGAGCTTCATCGCTTCAATCCCCTACTCAAAAGCCATTGAACAATTCTTCAAGACTTGGTTAATAGACAGGCTATACTAAAACAAACAATTCATAGTTGTCTTCCTAATACATTTTGACTTTTCTCCAAGGCGTATTTCATCATCTAGTATATGACATCTTCATTTTTTCCTCACCTGGTTATAAGCTTGGTGATCACAGATTCTTTGTTGTTTATTTTTAAACATTTATATATTACTCTCAATATGTTTCAATGTGGGGCTTAGTTGACTAGGTATGCATCCTGTACATGTATGTATTTATAAAGTTCTCAGAATTTTATTTATGTGTAGTGATGTTAGGATTGACTATTTGCAAATGCTAATCACCAAAGTCCAATATCATTGAGGAAAGATAAGAGCTTTACCTAAGAATACTAAAACAGGCTACATGGGAGTTGAAACACTACTTAAAGTATAGAGTATAATGCTACTTTATAAAGTATAAGGAATTTGGTAAATATTTACTGTTCTAGAATCAAGTATGTCTTTGACATAGTTTTAGCATAAATATAAAAGTTTTCTGTGATAGGAAAAATACTGCCTTTGTGCAATACAATCAAAAATAAGAAAAAATGAAGGATAGTAATTTAAAAAATGAATACTCCAACACATACACTCTAAAAAAAGAGATCCATAAAACAAATATGTTCATTGATGTTCAATAGTTTTTCATTGAAATAAAATTTCCATGACACTTGGTGACAGAGAAAAATACTTTTTCATTACTGAAGTAAGTTTCATTGCATTTCTAATATTTGATACACGTGTCTCAAGGACTTAATAATGCTCAAAATGTCCGACCCAAAACAAAGAATCATGTAGCCAAATTCCTAAGAGTGTCAAGATCTAGGAATCTAGATCCAGTTTGCTTGAGAAATCCAATCTTTTTTTGGCTTTTTTAATATTTATTTATTTATTTGGCTTTTTTTTTGTCAGGGTTTTCAAGACAGCCCTGGTTGTCTGAGGACTCACTCTTTAGACAGGGCTGGACCTGAGTTCACAAGATATCTTCCTCTGTTTCTCTCCCCCTAGTGTTGGGATTTTGGGTGTGCACCCCCACTGCCTACCTCTCTTCTATTTTAAGGACTGAAATTATGCTAATAATCCTGATTTAAAATTTTCACTGTATTTATTTTCACAAATTAGTTCTGTGTTAATACTTTTGAGGGAGACAAACCAAAACCTTGTTCAGGATATTATAGCAACTAACATCAAATAACTATTTTACAACTCTCAATTTATGATCTCACAAAAAAGCAGCAAAAATACTCCAAAATAATTACACTCTAGAAATGAAAGGAAAAATAAAAATTCGCATAAATCACCTCCCTTAACTTTATATATATGTGTGTTTGTTTTTTTTATAAATGTGCTTAGTGTACACTTTATTCATTTACTTATTTATGTAGCTTGGTATGAGTTCATATATCCTATTGCACACATCTAGAGTTCATAGTCAGAGGACATTATTTGAACTGCACTCTCTTCTCTCATCCTGACTATCTCTGGGATTAACTTTAGGTCATGAATTTGGGCTCTAGGTTCCTTTAAAAATTGAGCCATCTCCTCTCTGCTATCAGTGATGTATTGCAACAACCAGTTTCAAATTTTTAAGTAGCAATTTTTAAAATTTAAGATAATGTTTAATTTAGTGTATGCACTCAGTTTTGTAAACCTAGAAGAACACATATAAGGAATATTAATTATTAAATGACATGAAGCTTTCAATAAATTAACTAATCATTGACTACCTAAATCTTGGAAGTCAGCAAACTTTATTGATGCCCCTCACACAAAAGCAAATTAATTGTTTAAGAGAGAAATTCAAAGCTGTGCATATCTACGTTAACAATAAAATTGATTAACAGAAATGTACTAATCATTCACCTATCAGAAAACAAGAAATAAAACATAAGGACCAAGCTACAAGTACATAAAACAAAGACTAAAGGAAGACTATAAAGGAATGGTAAACAAAGTTTATTCTGGCCCAGATGTGATGGCTGTGCATAAAAGTACTTGAGGCCCAGTCTAATGATGTGAGTTTGATCCCCAGGACACACATGGTAGGAGAGAGTCTCCTCCTGCAAAATATCCACCTACATGCACATGACACCTTTGAAATGCATATGCTGCCTCTTACCTTAAACACAAATTAAGAGATATAAAATTACTAAAAAAACCCACAAATTTTATATATACATATTTGATAAACTCATTCAGATACATCAAAAAGAAAGAGATAAAATATACAATATAATAAAACTTGATGAAAGGGTGGATTTTTAGATAGACACTAAAGAAATGCATGGAATATTAGGTAATAACTTACAGTTAAATACAGATAAAATGGACATGTTTCTAGACATATTTGACCGGTAAAAACTGGACCATCAATATATAATTACCCAAGTCAACCTATAAAATAAAATAGTATTGAAATAGTAATTAAAACTTTCCAACACAGGAAAGTTCAGTATGTAGCAGAATCATGGCCAGTCTACTAGACTTTTTAAAATAATGAATAATGGTGATGGAGAGATGGCTTAGCTATACGGAGCACTGGCTGCTTTTCCACAGAACACCCAAGTCATTTTCCTAGCTCACACATGGAGGTTCATGTTATCTGTAAGATGAGATCCATCGTATCTGATAGCCTCTTCTGGACTCTGCAATTCCAGACCTGAGCATGTACACATGCATGCATGCAAATACCCATGCTCTTCAAAACAAAAAGAAAAAAGGAATACAAGTTTTCCACAAACTAATCTATTAAATAGAAAGAGAAAAACTGATTCCAATTGTTAGAAACTATGTGTTTCTTCAGATTGCCATGAGGGTATCAGTGTCAGCAGCCACAGCATTACCAGCCATCAAATGCTACATTCTTATCTTCTAAAATGTTCCCGTCATCACAGACTCCTCTGCTTCTCTCCGATGGCCTCCCCAACTCCTGTCAATCTCTTGTGTGAGATTAGTTGCATGGTATGATCTCTGTGGCCTTCCTTGTGATGTGGGATTCCCCCTCTGTATGCAGTGAAAACCGTTAGTTAATAAAGAAGCTGTTTTGGGCCTGTGTCAGGGCAGAGTAGAGCTAGGTGGGGAAAACTAAACTGAATGCTGAAAGAAAGAAGGCACAGTCATGGGATGCCAGGTACCAACTTTGCTGATAGACCACAAGCCTCATGGCAAAATGCAAAATAGTGGAAATGGGTTATTTTTAGATGTAAGAGTTAGCTAGCAACACGCTTAAGTGATTGGCCAAGCAGTGAATTAAATAATGTAGTTTCTGAGTAATTATTTTGGGTGTCTTTGCTGCTGGGAAAGAACAAACAGCCTCCACCAACATCCTCCAATCTTATAAGCCAAGGTACTTTTTTGACATAAACACTAACACCAACTTCTTCCTGTGAGCCAGTGTTGCTCTGATACCCAAATTCAAATAAGGATCACAACAACAGACTGCAGGTCAATTTCACTGATAACATATATGTGCAAATCTTTAAGACATACTTGGAAAACTGAATGCAACATCATGCTAAAAGATCTTGTCACAATCAAGCTCTTAATGGTGTCACCCATTCTAATGCAACATTTGAGATGAGAATGACAGGGTTCATAGTGCAAAGACACTCTCAGCTACATCGTTAGTTTAATGCCATCCTGGACCATATGAAGGTTTCTCAGAAAACAAAAGAACAACAACAAACATGCCAAAATCTAGTTGATTTCACTCCAGGAAATCAAAGTTAGTCAAATATCTGTCCATCAATAATCAATAACTATACTAAAGCAAATAAATAGAATAAAGGTTAATAAACACATAATCATCTCAGCAATGCATTGAAAAATAACCTTTAACAAAATTCAGAGTACTTTAAGTCCAGATAAAAGCCCTGATGAGACTAGGAATATGTTCTGGAAATGCTCTTGTACACTTTAAAGATTTGGCATTCATACTAGTTTAATAGAACGCTGACTGGCTAGTAGCCAGACAGGAAGTATATGCAAGGCAAACAGACTAAGAGAATTCTGGGAAGAGGAATGGCCCCAATGGTTACTAGCAGGATGCACAGTAAGGGAGATGAAAATGCTGCATTGAGAAAAAGTACCAAGCCACGTGGCTAAACATAGATAAGAATTATGGGTTAATTTAAGTTTTAAGAGCTAGTAAAAAGCCTCAACTAATAGGCCAAACAGTTTATATTTAATATAATCCTCTGTGTGTTTCTTTGGGCCTGAATGGCTGTGGGACTAAGGGGACAGAATTTTCTGTTTACAGAAATAAAAGATCGTTTTTAAATGAAGCCATTAATGTTGACAAAGATGCCGAAAATACACAGTGGAGAAAAGACAACTTCTTAAAAAATTTAAAGACAAAATAAAATTGCAAATGCTGAAGGAATGAGAAAAAGTTCTGCAAAATAAATTTAGGAATCCCATTATTATAGATTGCCACTTTTATATATCCCAATTTCATATTAGCAACAATAGGTCAAAAA
>JAQHUG010000225.1:494884-511869 GCA_028555095.1 Dicrostonyx torquatus | reverse complement strand
CAGCCTACAAATAATAATACCAGAACCTAGACAACAATGAGCACCCTAAGAGAGACATAGTTCTACTCTACATAGGAGGTAGAAAAAGACAAGATCTCCTGAGTAATTTGGGAGCATGTTGACATTGGGAGAGGGTTGAGGGGGAGGGGAGAGGCAGGGAGGGGAGCAGAGAAAATGTAAGACTCAATAAAAATCAATAAATAAAAATAAAAATATAAAAAATAAATAAAATCCAGTGAAATTGAAGGCCATAATCCCTATAGAAGGTTTTAACTACTGTTATTTTCTAGATAGTTATGCTGTCAAAATGCCTTCTAAATATATTTATGTTCATAATCTTGGCCTGCTTTTCTCCTTGTTTGTTTATTTTCGTTTTTTAATTACTTGGGTGATGAATAATGTAGAAATCCATTTCTACTCATCATTTAGGGAAAATTTCACTACAAGTGCTCAGGCATCAATGATATATCTTTACCAACTTGCTTGGTCAACACTATAGAGGTGGCAAGGAGGGAAAGTACAAATGTGTAAGAACCAGAGGGCAGAAGGGAGTGTTGCGGAACACTGTCTTCTGGGTGTGACTTGGCCACTCATCTATAAGCTTAAGAGCAGCTGCAGCGACCTGCACAAACTTCACAAAATCCAGCCAGTCAAAATCCCAGAGTGAGTGGAGAGGACCCCTCCTAAACTCTCAGCCATGAGTAGCTGTAGCAGTTGGTTGCTATTAGAGAGGGAGAAAAATTCCTTAGGGCTATGACCATTGGTAGGTTACCTGTGTCCCAGTGGTTACTCTATACCACATCCAGACATGTATGAGAATCACTATTCGGAATCACTGGATTATGAAAAACATAGGGGCATGAAATGTGGAGAGAGACATTTTAGGGAGACATGGGGAGAGTTGGAATGGGAAAGAGAAATGGGGTGATATGAGCATATTTCATGACACATATTGAAAATAAATAAAAGGCATAAAAGAATATAGTCTCTTCTCTTATGCCAATGTGATTTTCTTACCTGAGCTAATTAACTAAATCTTAACACAGGAAGTTACATTAAAGTCAGTTTATTTTGAATTCTAATGTTATTTTTATTACCTTTTAATAGTATATTTACGATAATACGCACAATGCTCTCTCTCTCTCTCTCTCTCTCTCTCTCTCTCTCTCTCAGTGTGTGTGTATGTGTGTGTGTGTTTGCGTTTCTATTTGTGTATATGTGTGAAGGTTTATACAATGAATGTTCTAGAATCTACAGACTAAATAATGTCTGACCCAATTACTCTTCAGTGTTACTCAGGAACCAAGGGCAGAAAAAATATGAACAGAAGAAAGTGTACATGCTACAAGGAAAATGTAATCAGAGGATCAGGATCTGTGTATGTTTCATTCTCACTATTCAAAAACTATATATGTTGGCCCCCACATATGTAGAAGCCTTTCCTAACTTCAGAGTCGTGTATAAGCAAGCAGTGGCCCCAGTTCCTAGTCAGATATTAGTAGTTTTTAGAGTGCCTCTCTTTTTGAAGAGGTTTAGAAACTATATAATTCAGTTTTCCTAAACGATCTAAATGTGCAGGTATTGGAAGCCTTTATTTTTTTAAAAAAATGAGAGAAACAAGAAACACATCGTAGCTACAATATGCATTCCCTTTAGTGAATATAGACATGCTTTTTACCTTAAATATTTATGAACTATTTGGAAGAACTTTATTTTCCATTTTATATTTGCTGCAGCACTTTGCTGAAACTCCTTATATGCAGAAAACTCTTTCAACCCTTTTTCCACTTTTGGGATATCTTTTCCTTGGCTAATGAGAATCATTTCTCCATTGTGTTCAATGTAAGAAACCACTGTCTGTATGTGGATCTCCAGCTGATTTCAAAGCATCCTTGAATTAAGCCCATGAGATTCAAAGCCACAAGAGAATCAACCACTTAGCTAATGCAAATGAGTAAAAAGAACCAAGATTTAGAAAATAAATTAGGAATTAAACTTTCTGATTCTCGTGCATTATGGCAGTATTTTTCTTTGCAAGCATGAAAATTGCACAATTGCCTTGTCTCAAGGTATCTATTTTCCTCTCTGAATTACTGACAGGATTATTATTTGTATCTTTGTCAACGCTAAATAAATTGCACCTTTATAAATTAGTGCTTACCTCAATGAACTCTGCAAAAAGAGAACCTATGAATAAATTAAATATGTGAAAATCACTTATAAAAGCAGGGTGAAGATATTATTCTTTTTGCTAATATTTAATTACACTTGCAAAGCTTCAGTTCCCAAATTGCTTTTATATATTCTTATTAATATTTCCTCTATCACTGAGAATAAGTTAGCATTCAATCAATCAGGAGTGAAAATTTAACAAGAAGAACCTAAGGGATTTGGCAAGTTGGACCTATCACTAGGAACTATCAACAGTGATAATCTCTGTTTTATATATGAGACATAAAACTAATTAAGAAAAATCAAATTTCTCCTCAATCCCCAAATTTTCTGTCAATAATGTGTATTAAATAAAACCTTGTAATCAACAAGGCAAGTGAAATGGATCTAGCAGAGTTCAAACCATGTCTAGTCCGGAGCAGTTTCTAATTTCCATTGCTAAGAACGTGTAATACAGGCTGGTCAGAGGCAGGGGTTTGATGGAGGCATGGACCCAGAAGTTTGAGGGCAGACTAGACCACCACAGCTATAAGCTAAATTTACCAAAAATAACCAAAAATAAACTTTACCAAAAAATAACCAAAAGCAACAACAAACTCACAAACCAATTGCAACAGAAAACAAAACAAAAAACAAAACACCCTACAAACCTCCATAACACTAGCATTAAGGAGAGGAGGGCAGGAGGAGAGAGGATCCTGAAGATGGCCCTTTTTCAAAATGAGAGAAAAGGGGTGAAGATGAAATTCCTGTTTTTTGTTTAAGAGTTGTTATTTCATACATGTATGGGGTACCTGTGTATGCATATCTACACATATGACTAGATGCCACACTAGGCACACCTACCTATGTTCTAGGGATCCTCAGAAATGCACAGCAAGTCCATTGTTCACACGTCACTTTATGAGCCCCACCTATCACATATTTAACCTGATGTGTCTTCCCTAGAGCTTTGGAGGAAACTCAGGACTCTGAGCAGAACATTGTATATGGGAGTACAGCATACTCCCAAGCTAGTAGTTCAAAAGGGACTAACCCAAACATGTCCATTCTCAAGAGAACATTCTCTTTTTTGTGTAGCTCTTTTTTTTTTCAATTCTTCATTTTCTCAGTCTAGTTTGTAGAATTGTGCAACAGTATGTCTCACTGTTAGAACAAAATTTGTTTCAAATTATGAGCTCATCAATTGCAGGTAACATTAAAAAGAAAACAGAAAGTACCATAGAGAGAGAAAAGCCAGCTACCCATGATGCTGCATTTCAATGTGATACCGAGATTCAGTTTATCGTAGGAGTTTATAAAATACATTTTAAAAGCTAATAAATAAATAAAAATAAAATAAAACTTAATACTTATTAGTTAAATCAAGTGAGCATTTTATATAAGTTGTTTAGAATGACATAGTAAGAACAGTAAGTCTTTCTTGACAAAAGTGGTTATAAATATGCCACCCAATCTAATATGCTATAATTTTATAATAAGGTTCAAAGTTCAGTTATTTGTAACAATGACAAAGAACACTAGATTCTTCAATTCATCAATTACTATGTTAGCATAAATTGCAGAAAAAGCCTTAGATTACACACAGGGATAAAGATTAACTGCATTGTGATATCAGAGATACATTTTAATGTCCTCAAATTCCCTAATAATGACCCATTAATTATGTATTACAAAAACTTAAACATCCAAATAACTGACACTATCTATGTAAAGCTTGAAAACACTCATGCTCAAATTTGAGAATATATGAAATGTTTGGAGCACTTCATGTAATCCAAGCTTAACATAGTGCTCAAACTTGGTTAAAAATATATTTCAGGTTAGTTTATTAGTAAGTTTATTTGAATCCTTCCAATAAATATTATATATAATGTAAAATGATACCAAATAAAATTGGAATTATGTGATATTTATTATTTCAACATATTTGTTATATACACTATTTTAATTTTCTTTTTTTAAAATGTCAACAACTACATCTATTTTTTTTCATTAAAAAAATCTAAGAAAAGTCCTACTACATTTCCAGATGTTAGTGCATTTGGTATGCATTGATAGTCCTCCTAAGAAAAGATGGTGTTTCTGGGTGATGGTGACACCTGTCTTTAATCCCAGCACTCGGGAGGCAGAGGCATGTGGATATCTGAGTTCGAGGCCAGGTTGGCCTACAGTGAGTTGCCAGATAGCCATCAACACTACACTAAGAAACCCTGACTCAAAAGAAACAACAAACAAAAAAGATGGTGTTCACACTTTTAGGAATTTTAAAGTGTTATGCTTAGTTTCTGATATTTTGCACAATGAACACTTTAAAAAGTATGTGTTCAAGCATGGAGTGCTTGTTTACAGATCTTTATATCAATTGTAATGATATTGCGCTATCATGTTAACTCATTTCTGATGCATCTAAGTGTACAATTAGTGATGGCAATGTCTCCAAGAATTCTGTAGTAGAATTGAAGCTTGTAAAAGGAGAAGTGACATAGCATTGTAATAATCATTGAGCTAAAATATCTTTGACTGTATTTTCAAAGTACTTATCGTAAAGTACTTAACACATGAGAAGTTTAAACTGAGAATTTTCTTTCTTAAAAATTATAAAGATTTAATGGTTTATAGAAAATGTTGTAAACATACTACTAATGAAATTATTAATTGATAAAGTTTATTGTGTACTTACTAATTAGCTTAAATTCATTTTCTTTCTTTCTTTTCTTTTTATTTCCTTCTTTTTTACAAGGCAGGGGTGTCCTGGAACTCACTCTATAGACACGGATGGCTTCAAACTCATAGAAATCCACACACCTCTGCCTCTAAAATTCTGAAATTACAGGCATGTCCAACCATAATCCAGCACTCATTCTTTTTAGCAAGTATTTTCTTCTAGAAGAGAATGCATTATCTCAAGAATTGTTTCAAAATAGGAACCTGATCATCTCTAAGTTATTCTGAAATGGTCAATGTGTTACATTAGAACTGGAATAAGTGTAAAGCAATACCTAATATGCAAAATTGTTAATTTTAAATTCTTTGAAAATGCATTAACTTATCTCCTCTAAGAGGTATATTTGTAGGTACTAAATGCTTAATGAGACCTGTGGAGTTTCTCTCAATCGCATTTGGAAAGAAATGAACGCTAAACAGATTCATATGGAAATCAAAGACACACTGATATAATACACTTGAAATTTTATAAGCATGATACAAAAGGAATGAAAGAATTATAGAAGAATGCTGTTATATTTTTAATAATTCATAAGTCACATCAATATAAGTTTAATATTTATTTATAATGTATGGAAAGGAAACTTTGAGAACCTTAAAACTATGTATAGGCAAAAAAAATTGGAAAAGCATGCCACTTATTCTGTTTGAGAATATTTTGGCATTTTCTGAAAAAAATTAGGGGTATTCAAAAGATTTTGTTTTAGAGAAAATGAGTTAAAATATTAAAACTTTCACTCCAGGTGGGCCAGGCAGGTCAAAGACACTCACCGAGCAGCCTGGGTCCTCACGGTCCAGCCTGCATGAAATACCCACTTACCACAGCTAGACAAGGCAGCAGGGGATGGGGTGGGGTAGGGGTGGGGTGGCTCAGGTGCTAGTATGATGAGTGAATGTATAGTGGTGAAATGGGAGAGAAAGAGTAGCAGAATTGTTCGTGTGCTGTGGTATGAGACGGGTCTGAAGAAGCAAGGGTTGTAAGGAATGACTCTTGTTGACTGCTTCTTTGCCACCCAAGAGCCAGGTGAATCCAATCTTGGGCTCCTGCTATAGCAGATACAGTACAGCTATATCTAGGTCTGAAGCAGCCATGTTGATGTTCAGGACCCTCACTGCTCCCAAAGCCACGGGTTTGCCCTGGGTGTGGACCACCACCCGTGTGCATTGTGATGTCCATGGGCTGTGCTGCCACTAGGGTCATGTTGATCCGACTGTCCTGTCCTGTCACCCAGGGGACATGTTCACATCCGGCCTGGGTTGGTACCTGGGGCCATGCCTTTGCAGCAACCAGGGTCTGTGTTGATATACAAGGCTTCAGTGATCACAGAAAGTTGTGAGGATAGCTGGGCTCTGGTCAAACACCTAAGTTCATGGTGATTTCCATCAGACATCCTTCCACTGGAGCCATCCTAATTTGAATGGTCTGTACTATCATCCAGGGCCAGGAAGCCATCTGAGGTTGAGCTGCAGTGAGCATTATGTCTAGGTCTGTGACCCTACCACAGTCAGAGGTGATCAAGGACCACGCTGATGCCAGGGGTTTAGGGGATAAACTGGAGCCATATGGGAGTCTAAAAGCCACACTGACAAAGGGTCCAGGTCAATCTGAGTGGCCTATACTGCCACCTGGGGCCATGGTGACATCCAAACCTGGGCTTCTGACTGGAACAATGTTTGGATTCGTGGTCCTATCACTGTCAGGGGCTGTGATATCCATGGCCCATGGTGCCACCAAAAGCCACACGGATGCCAAGGGTTTAGGCCAGATCCCATGGCCATGTTAGTGTCCAAGGGCTGTGCTGCCACTGGGGCCATGGTGTCATCTGGGCCGTGTCTGGGTCCATGGCCCTACAGCAACCAAGGTCTGTGTTGGTATCAGTGGTTTGTGGTACCATCAAAGGCAATATGGATGCCAAGGGTCTGGGCCTTCAACTGTGGCCATGTTGGAGTTTGTAGGCCACATTACCAGTGGAGTTTGGTCAATTGGTGAACCCTGCAAAGTAACAAGGGACTGAAACCAGGCTGCTGCCATGGACCATATCCGTTCAGTGGCCCAACAGCAGCCAGTGTGGGGGTTGATATCCATGGCTGGTGTTACCACCGTGGGTCATACGAACCATGACTTTTGAAATCCAAGGAATGTGCTAAACCAGCTCTGTCCCTCACTGGCCCTGGGTAGATAACCCTGTCCTTTGCTGAACGCTGTTGCAGGAGTCATATTCCTGTTTCCCAACCCCCACGTGAAAGCTGACCACAACACTGGGGAGAAATGGGCCCACACCATACCAAAGGTGTGACAAAGTTGGGCCTGAAGGCATGGACTTGAGAGAGCTGGAGAGACCATCACCTGAGGGGATGGTCCCAATGGCCCAGACAGTTCAGCTCAACTACTCACCCTGACCCATATCGTGGGCCTTCAGTTGGCCCACCATAACAGTTGTCCCATCTTTGACCTGCTGCAAATGTGCAAAGGTACTCGTCCTACAGAACAATAACTTCAGAATCGCAAAGGCTCAGCACAACAACATGATAGTAGAGTAAGGTTCAGTGAGGGCCCAGCACAGTGGTGATGATGTACCAGACACCAGAGGTCTTGAATCATACCAACGACTCCTACAATAGGAATTTTGCCAGTGGGTTTGACTGGAAAAAAGAGGTAAATTACATGACACATCACAGCTCCAATGCTACTAGACTGAATGAAAAGGTATTGGAAAGATGGAGGAGCAAAGCTTTTCTTTGAGGCAGGGGGAGATTATTTTGTTTTGTTTTTAAATGATGTGGGGGAGTCATACTGCAAAGGTGAGGGACAGATATGGAAGGACTAGGAGGTAAGCAGGATTGGGGTGCGTGATATGAAATTTCCAAAAAATCAGTAAGATTTATTTTTTTATATAAAATAATTTCATTTGGGAGAGTTCTATTATGTTGACTAATATCTGAGTCTTTAGACTTCTTATGTACAATACATACAAGTTTTGACTTTAATTAAAAAGTAATACATATGAAAATATCATGTCCCTTAATCATTAAGTCATAAATTCTTGTAATATTGTTACTGTGACTTTAGTACAAAAATGAGAAGATTAAACTTAGGCAGTAGGCACTTCACATTTTCTACATCTCATAGCTGCTTATATGTGACAGACTAGAGATTTACTCTCCTCCTTGCTAGATTTCAAATACTACACCAGGTAATCAATCTCACATTATATTTAATACTCTTAGGGTTAACTAATAGATTGGTGACTATTTGATAAGTTACTTTGAAATTTTAGCTGCCCCTGTTGCTTCCTAGCAGAGTCATTGCTTCTGATAGAAGAGTACCTAGATTTGATTCTCAGATCTGGGATGGAGCAGGGCAGTACAGTTTTATGCCAGTGTTAGAAAAGTCTAACTCTGAAATCTAGGAGCAAAGCTCAACCATGCAAAAATTAAATAAAGAACAAAGAAGTACTGTAAAAGTAAAAGAAAAATAAAATTGGATATTTTAAAGAAAAGGTGAAGAAAATGGATGAAAATTAGTTACAAATGGTAAACGTGTACAGATATTAACATGTTCATAATGCTAAGAGAAAGAAAAATAACCACTGATAAAAAGAACCATGCAGAAAAGACATGAAAATAGAACCATGAACAATTAGATGTGATTTCACCATTATAGTCATCATATGTACATCATCTAATAAGGATTTTAAAAGAACATTAAGTTTATTTATTTATTTATTTATTTATTTTTCATGCTTAATGGAATGTTTTATTTTCTCATTTTAGAATAACCATTGCCAGTCTTTAATGAATTACAATCCAAAACTTCTAACAGGATTGGAACAGAAATGGTACCATAATTAGAACAAAGCAGAAATCATTCAGTTTTTTTCTAAGCCATTTGCCTCTTGTTTTGTACTATGCCCAATCACTCACCATTCCCACCCACTGGGAAAATGCAGACTCTTCTGGAGGGGAGAGGAGTGGGTACTAGTTTCTAAATGTGTGCCTGAATAAAAATTTCTCTGTCATCAAGAAAGTGAGATGACAGCCCACATATGGGATAACACTTGCAAATATTTCATGAGAAACTTGAATATGAATATATAGAGAACTCTTTACTATGCAGTAACACACAAGTAATCCAATCTTAAAATGGACAAATATCTAAATAGACATCTTTTTCCCAAGGGAGATACAGAGATGATCAAATGAAGACATGTTAAAATTTAGTGAACAGCAAAATACAGATCAGACTGTACGATATACCACTCCACAACCATTAGAATGGCCAAAATGAGAATTCCAAGATTTGCTGAAGATGTGGACAAATCAGAGCCCTCACACCCTACCGGAGGAAATACAAAATGATGCACAGCTGCTTTGGAAACAGCCAGGCAGAAGAATATAATCATATTCTTCTCTAGACATAATACATATCAGCCAGGACGAACAAATGGCCTCCTTAAACAAATTGGTGCAAACGTGGCCATCTAAAATCCACCTGAAAATGTGAGAGAGCTTCAAAACAAATTCTGGACACAAAATCACAGAGTTTAACACAGATTCTTGCTGTTTCCTGGCAATGGGCCTCAGTTCCTTTAAGACAGGTTTTCCTGATTCAATGATGGTTGAAAGAAAGCCACGCCATTTTGCAATGACTGTGGCTTCCTGGGCCATGCTGCCAGCATGAACTCTGAGCACGTGTGCTATGGAGCATTTAAACGGGTTTGTAAGTAGCATGTTACAAACTGCTTAATGGCTTATCATAGACCCAGAGTATACTAGGAGCTGGGGCAAATATGCATGACTTGCAAAGGCAGTGAAAGGACTTCCACCCTGTTGGATTATGCAGAGCGAGTAGACAGGGCCTTATACACCCTAGTACGCTGCAACTTAAGTTTTTAAGAGTGCTTAGCATTTTAAGAAGCACTTCTGGTAAGTAAAGAATTACAGATACACAATTGGACATATTTAGACATAAAAGACCTCTAAATGGGTTACAGTCTTGGATAAATGTACATAGGCTTGGGAGAAAGAAGAAAAAGAGTAAATAGAGTTATAAAAATAAATAAATGGTTTGTAAAAAGGTAAAGTCTTTAAAGAGACAGAGTACAGACAGTCATAGATTAAAAGAAGTAAAAATATAATAAGCCATGTATAAATAAAGTATGCACAGATAGTCTGTGTTTTCTTTGAATTTTTTGATTGTAAAGGAGTTAAGAACAGAGAGACATTTCATTGTATGGGCTGCTAAGCTAGACCAACACTTATATGTTAAAGGTATCTTAAAATCAAAATATAGGTCTATGGATGTGTTGCTTTGGAAAAGAAGTTCTTTTGTTTCCATAGAAGGTAAGAACCTGTGGATTGCTTCCAGACTAATATGGTTTGATGGACCAAGATCCAATGAAAGGTTGTATTAAACATCTCTCAAAAAATTACTTCACCCAATAAGTAGCAGGAAGCAGTTTATAGAGAGTAACATGCAAATTCCCTAAATTATTGTTTATAAATATTTGTTTACATTTAAACAAATATGTTATAGAGACTTGCATTGGTATAGATATTCATCTATAATAGTCAAGTGTTTAGTGATACTAGTTAGGTTTACTAGATATATAGAGATATATTTCAGTTAGATAGGTATCCTTCAAATTTTTCAGAGACCTTCAGAATATGTCATTTAAGATATTTTTAATAACTTAGAACATTTTATGAGAATGAGACACATCTGCTTCTGGCAGCGCCAATTACTTCAAAAGGAAGATGGACATCAGAGAGACTCCTTATGGAGTTGATTAGCCATTTGGACAATAAACTGCTCTTGTCTGGACTGCTTGATGAACTTAACGTGCAGGATCCACAGAGAAATGACTGTTGAACTTGCCTAAAACTGACACCACTGTACTTTGGTGTTCTTGCTTCATGAAAGAACCATGTCTTTTGTGTTCCTTCTTCATGAAGGAACAAAATGAGTCTGCCAGCCATTCCACAGGACACACATAAAAGTGACTGACAAATGGCCAATATAGACAAAATTGTCTTTGAAATTTCCTGCTTCATGGAAATGTCTGATAGATACTATGGGCCTGTGGCCTGAAGATGGATGCCCCAATGGTATAGAGGAACTTTTTTGTGACTCTCCAGGCAGTGAGATGCCTCTGTCATTTCTAGAGTTTTGGAAGTTGCTTATGATGCACTTTCTATATGCTTAGGAAATATTATATATCCTTCTGGAGTCTTAAAGGAGTTGAATATAGTCATAGTTATAATTATCCTTATATATAAAAAAGATAAAGTAAATATAAATATTGTAACTGCAATTCTTGTTTTATACCTGTTTTGTTATATATAATTTGCTATGTTAAGGTTAAAATATTCCTTTTTATTTAAACAGAAAAGTGGAGGTGATGTGGTATTCAACTCTGTATGCTGTAATTACCATTAGTGAATAAAGTAACTGGCTTGGCCTGATAGGGTAGAACAGAGTTAGGTAGAGCAAACTAAACTGAATGCTGGAACGAAGAAGACAAAGTCAGAGAGAAGCCATGAAACCCCTGCCAAAGACAGATGCCGAAAATTAGCCAGTAAGGCACAGTCACATGGCAATAGACATATTAATAGAAATGGGTTAAATTAAGATGTAAGAGTTAGACAATAAGAATCTAGAGCTAATCGCCAGCAGTGATTTAATTAGTACAGTTTTTGTGTGATTATTTCAGTTCTGGGTGGCCAGGAGGAACATGTGGCATCCATGCTACATCCAGATGTCAAAAAGTGACAATCCACAATGACGATTTGAATAGTAGCATTATGAATATCCACATTTACTCCATAAAGTTGTAAAATGGGGGCAGGAAAATAGATGTAGCTCATTGGTAGAGCACTGACTTTTGTGCCAGTCTCTGAGTTTTATTTTCAGCACTACAAACAAACAAAAACAACAAAGAAGAAAACCCAGCCCGAGTTCAACTGTTCCTTTTTTTTTCATGAGGAAAATATTTATATCTTTACTAACATGAACTAAATGCAACTGTACAATTGGTTGGACCCTGCGTCAGAGTTCTGTAGAATACGGTGATTAATTAGCTATTTATTACATCAGTCTCCCGCACTAGGAACAAGCACCTGACAGGTTTATAAAAGACATCAGTTAAAGTCAGTATCTAAGGAATGAACCTGAATAGAAAGCATCTAAGTGATACTCCTTGCTTCCAAGTATGATGACCTTTTGTATTTATTTCAAATATTAACAACACTAGCTACTATTTGATGTACAAAAACAGAGTATCTCAACTGTGGTGGTTTGAACAAAAATGGCCCCCATAGGTCTATAGGGAGTGGCACTATAAGGAGGTGTGGCCTTGTTGGGGTAGGTGTGGCTTTGTTGGAGAAAGTGTGTCACTAGTGTGTGACCTTTGAGATCTCAGAAGCTCAATCCAGGCCCAGCAGTTCACTGTCTCTTGCTGATGCTTTCAGATGCAGACATCTTTGAAATTTCCTGCTTTATGAAAAAGTATGCTGGATACTATGGGCCTGTAGGCTGAAGATGGATGCCCCAATGGTACAAAATAATTTTGGGTGACTGTCCAGGCAGCGAGATATCTCTATCACTTCTACTGTTTTGTAAGTTGCTTACTTCTTGTTTAGTTAGGTAATATATCCTTCTGGAGACTTTGATGGAGTTGAAGAATGAATAGTTATTATTATAGTTTTCCATTGTTATGATAAAAGATAAAATAGATCTAAATATTGTAACTGTAATTCTTGCTTGATAACTGTTTTGTTATATATAATTTTACTATGTTAAAATGAAAGCCTTTCTTTTTTGTTTAACAGAAAAAGGGGAAATGGTATAGGAGGTCCTTCTGAATTTGTATTGCTTTCATTGGTTGAATAAAGAAAACTGCCATGGCCTTTTGATAGGGCAGAAATCAGGTAGGTGGAGGAGACCGGATGGAATGCTGGGAAGAAGGCAGTGTGGCAGACGCCATGGTTCTCCTACCTGAGACTGACGCTGGTTAGACACTTTCCCTGTAAGCCACGACCTTGAGGTGAACACAGATTAATAGCAATGGGTTAGATCAAGAGTGACAATTGGCCAAGAAGAGGCTAGCTATAATGGAACAGGGAACAATTTAATTAATATAATTTCTGAGTGGTTATTTCGGGTGTAAGCTAGCCAGGCGGCCTGGAGCCTGGCGGCCAGGACGAAAAGCAGGGCCTGCTCCTCATACAACAGATTGTTGTTATGTTTTCAAATACTGGACATGGTCACTTAAGGTAGTAGTCCCAATTTTTAAAGTTTACCTTATCAAATTGTTTTTAACAAAAATTTTGTTTTACTTGATGTCTGAATTATGGTTTTATTGCTGTGAAGAGATACCACAATCATGGAAACTCTTCTAAAGGAAAATGTTTAACTGGGGCTTCAGAAGCTTAGTCCATTGTCATCATGGTGGGAAGCCTGATGGCATGCAGGCAGACAGTGCTGGAGAGGTAGCTGAGAATTCTACATCCGGATCTGAAGGCATCAGGAAGAGACAGTGAACGGCTGGGCCTGGATTGAGCTTCAACTGTTCTTTCAAGCTAAGATAAAGTAGTTCACTGTATACTGTCTCAAGATATCTAAAATTTATCTCCACATAAAGAAATAAGAATTCTCTCACTAGACTGGGTCCTATGTGATATACAATGCACCACTAACTGGCTGGGACAATATGTTACATGAGAGGATTAGACTAGAAACACATGGAAAAAATTCATTCTCAAAGAACCCAGGCATATCCTGATCAATTTGCATATGTATTTACAATGTACACACACACAACAAAAATGGAATGATCAGGTTATATTCATCAATAGTTCTGTATATGTATATCACAAATATAATTAAAGATTGAGAGAATGTCTACATCAGAATGGTGGTTGTGGGAGAGATTTGAAGGAGGATAGCTGGTCAGGGCTGCCAGAGGAAAGGGAAAGGAGAAGTGAAGTAATTTTTATTTCAACTAAGCCGAATAATATTCTAAAAATTGCAAGAGAACCTAAGGCATTACATGCAAAGCGATTTCTCTTCCACTGTGGAGGAATTACACTTACTGAACACTTTAATTTCTACTTCCACTGCACCTTGTAAAAGGATTTCATTTAAATTATGATGAAAGCTTTTGAGGGATGTTGAAGAAATTAAATGAATATAGACAAGGAATCCTAAGAAAGCTTATTACGAGGCTGTGATACTAAAGGAAATAGGGATATAATTGAAGAGCTCTTGATGTACATTTTATGACCACATTTGTTCCTACAGAAGCCCATAAAGCAGAAAAGTAGCCAACACATTTTTTTTTTATTCTACAAAATGGAAAGAATCCAGACACACATATTGGGCTATTATTATCTAATTTAATGACCACTGTGGCAAATGTCATTGAGACCATTTAAATGGGTAAAGAGTAATATCTTACATTTTGATTAAGGCAAAAACAAAGTATTTCAAAAATTCATCCATTCACCTTGAAGATGCTGTTTTTATATTTCTGGCAGAATATTTTCACACGGTAGAGTTCTCTCAAAAGGATGCAAAATTTTCCAGTATTCTATGACAGTGGTAATTAAATAAGGCATGTGTTTTGAAAAGAATCAGTGTACAGTTGACCTAACTTTGGAAGAGTTGAGGATTTAGTCTTGAAAAATTATACTTATATACCAGTCAGAACTAACACTGAGAGAGCTTTAATATCATAACTGGCACACATCTTGGGCAATAGAAGGTAAATAAGTTGTATTTTGAGATAAAAGAATAATATTTGTACAGCTAACTATGAAAAAGTTAACCATTTTTCCTGTGGTTGTCTATAGCACCAAAGAGAATTTAAGTCCCATAGGTAAGCTGTGAATAAAAGGTATTTAATGATTGAAATGACAAGTGCATACTAAGTTTTCTTGTGCATATCACCAAAGAGTTTCAAAAGGTACTTTCACTTTTCAATTTATGAAAACAGCTGTGAGCAGTATAGTGATGATACTGTCTGATTATTTATTTGTTGTATTCAAGAAATTAATGAGAAAAAATAAATAAGTAGATTTTCTGATATTTTTTAAAAAATAAAAGCATAGGGAAAATTTTATTTTAAATAGAATAAAATATTTGCTAATGCCTAGTCAATTATTAAGACCGTAGGCTTAGTTGATGCCTCAGTTACTGGCAAACGTAAATTGTGTTATTTGAAAGATAATTTTTGAAAGCATGTGTGTTACACATACACACAACTCAATCAATACTGGATGTATGTTCATACGTTAGACTTTGTACTAGGCCAAAGATTAAAAAAAAAGCTAAAGCAGATATATATATATATATATATACACAAAACACACAGGCAATTATCACTAAAATCAATGTTTACAGTCATGATATGGCTTCAGTCTCTGAAGCAGAAGGGGCAACTCTTACTTCAGAAGCTCTTGTCTATATTGGCGTGGGGAGTGCTGAACCACATGAATGAGTGCTCAGATTTGTCCTCTTCCAGACTGTTGATTCTGAAGAGTACACCATTTGTCTGATGATTCTCAACCAAAAATTTAAGAAACTGAACATTCATTTAGCCTTGTGTTTCATCTGTGTAAATCTATGCCTTTTTTTCTTCACATATATTTAACACTATAAATTATAAATACATCTAGTTCTTGCAGAAAAAGTAACACTTGTGAAAGATTACATTTGAAGATTTCCACTTAAAGATCTTATAAGGGTGTATTTTGTTGAACTTAGTTCAGTTCACTGTGAAAACCCCAGAATCCACTATGAATTCTCTTTATTTTTATATTGATTAGGCAGATTTCAGAAAACTAAAAAACAATCATCAAAGAACAGAATCATGCATGTTAAAATTTTAATCTTTTGGCCATTCATACAGTCAAGGAAATATTAATAATATTATATCTAAATATATTTCCTAAAAATTCACCTATACATTTTACATACCTAGTGAGATAATTGAAACATTAACTCACGTAGTAGAATAACTCTTGTAAAGCTTTGGAAATATTAGTTTTGTTTGTCATTTAAACAATTACATAGATTTGATTTTAACATAAAATTGAATTATACTTTTAAGGTGTTTTATGGGGTATTAAAAAGGAAAAATAAATAAAAACAATGTATTTACATTGAAGAGATAATCAAAATGATGATAAACATAAATTAATAACGTAAGAAATACTCCATACTTGCGTGCCTTGCTCTGTCTTACTAAGTCCCACACCTATTTACAAGATTTTTTTCTGTCTCCAAGCACAATCAGAAAATGTCATTTTCCTATGCAACAGATCATACATATGTATCAGCACACACACATACACACAAACACATACAAAATTCTTAGAGTCAATTAAAAGATTTTTTTCTAGATGAATCCTAGAAAACACAGCCTCAGAATGATTGATTTCTGATGCTAATTGCCATTCTGCAGGTATCACATTCTTTTGGTCCAGACAGTTATGACAGAAAAGGTGTTACTTATATAATCAATTTTGGCATGAGGGATGCTGTGCTAGTAGATGATGTGGAAAAATATGGACCAGACATTTCATCCATAATTGATTACATATCTAATGTATTATTCCAAAAACTCAATTCTAGTCACAGCCTATTCTTGTTAAGCTATTTTTTTCCTGTTGCTGTTTGACTTTTTATGGAGCATTTCCACGAGTTTCTAAATCTAGAATATTAAACTAAGATGGAGTTCTCTCACAGCAGTTAGAAAAACTGAATGCATTGAAAGCTTCACAATTCCTTGAAATGTCACATTCTGCAAAATGTGCAAATATTCCGTTCTGTATCTGAGAATTTTCAGTATTAAATACAGGTTCATGATTGACTCTAATTCTTTTATCTTTCATAAATGAAAACACCTTGGAAAAATGGAGATGGATGCATGAAATACTATAGATGAAGCAATAAAAATTAAATAAATTTGAATTTTAATGTTTATATATAATGACATAATATGAGATTTATCAGCTTATTAACAGTTTATAAAATAATCTATATTACAGAGAAAATATAATTTCTGTAATATATCTAATCAATT
>JAQHUG010000225.1:452352-491248 GCA_028555095.1 Dicrostonyx torquatus | reverse complement strand
AAACCCTCTAAGATGTACATTGGCATCAACCGCTCTCCTTTACTCTAGTAAAATATAATTGGGATATGTAAATGATACATAATAATGGATTTCATCATAACATTTTCATGAGTGTTCATATTATATTTTATCATGTCATCATATTCACCTCATTTTCTTATCTTGTCACCTTGCTTCCATTAATCCCATTACCTACTGACCTCCTGCTTATGTTTCTGTATATAATTTCATTAGCATTGTTTACTTTTGTGGGTATTCTCTTACTAATGTTTATCGTACTCCAACTATCTTATTAGGTCAATTTTATTCAATGAAGCAATGTTAAATGATAGAATGAATATTACCTTTAAAAGAGGCACGTATTTACCCTTTTATTTTATTTTATTTATATTTTCAGGACATGGTTTCTCTATGTAACCGTCCTGGCTCTCCTGGAACTAATTTTGTAGACCAATTTGGCCTTGAACTCACAAAAATCCTCTTCTCTACCTCCCAAATGCTGGGATTAAAAGCATGTCCCACCACTGCCCAATTATTTGTAATTTTTTTTTTTTTTTTTTTTTTAGTGAAGTTATCCATCCCATTTAATCAAGTATTATTGCCAAGTGTTTATGGTGTAGGAAGGTTCTTCTGTATTGGTTAATAGAATAGCTGCTTTGGTCTTTTGATAGGGCAGGACTTATATAGGCAGGGAAAGGAGAACGGTATGCTGGGAAGAAGACTGGCTCAGGGAGAGCCACCATGAAGCCGCCAGGGTCAGACATGCTGAATCTTCCCAGAAAGCCCACTACCTCGTGGTGACTTTCAGACTATTAAGAATGGGTTGAAATAAGATGTGAGAGTTAGCCAAGAAGAGACTAGTGATAATGGGACCGGCAGAGTTTAAATGAATACAGTTTTTGTGTGGTTATTTCTGACATAAGCTAGTTGGCGGCTGGGAGTTGGGTGGCAGTGGGACACAGCCCTCTCCTCCTCTTACTACATGTTTAGTGTGGTGAGGATGATCTGCTAAGGAATGGAAGTAAAAGTCCTAGTCAAATAAAATTATTGATTTGGAGGCTAGTAAGGTAGGTATTTCAGACTAACATTTCATGATTTTTTTCATTATAAAGTAACAAGGTGAGTGAGTGAGATTATTCTATGTAATGAGTTTTCCTATTGTGATGGAAGACCTGATTGAGCCGAATGATGAAATGTTTAGAGTGAGTTGAAGAATACAAAATATACTTGTGGAACTGAAAATGATGTCAGTTAGAGGAAACAGTCTATGCAAATGACTGGATGCAAAAGAGAGGCAGCATGATGAATTTGATGGGTAAAAATCAAATCAGCTTGTCTGTAATATGCAGTAGATGAGAAAACTTAACTCTGTCACTTTGCACTGTATGAGAATCAAACTTCATATACCTAGGAGGTAGGTTAAGGAAGTTAGAGAATATTTTTCTAATGACGATAGAGATATATTAAGCATTTTTTATTGGAGGATTAGTAAAGCAATTAGGATTGAATTCTAGTAAGGCAAACATAGAAATATAAGACATTCCAGGCCATGATTTTATATTTGAATGTGCTAATATGCTTCTATGTGCTGTTTCTTCAACTAGCTATAAAATTGACAACTCTATTAAGCAAAAGCATGGCAAGACAATTTGTGTTTGACACTGCATCCCTGACTCTTTTGCCTGCTTTTGAGACCCCTTTCCTCCTAATAGCTTGCTTTGTCCAGCCTTAATACAAGGAGAGATGCCCAGTTTTATTGCAATTTGATATGCTATGTTTGGTTGCTCTTCCTGGGAGACCTGATCTTTTCTGAAGGGAAAGGAGGAGGAATGGTAAGAGGGAAGGGAGGATGGAAAGAGAGGTAACTGCCATAAGTATGTAATATATGAGAGAAGATCACATAAAATTTAAAATAAATACCCTGACAGTGTTAATTGCCATAGAAATAAGCAGAAATAGAAGAGTAAATCCAGCTAGTTGCTTATATCACACGTGATAGGTTTTGTCTTGCTAATCAGTCAGCCCTTTAAAAATTTACTCAGTGAAAAGAGTTTGAGTATTTTGTTGTTGTTTGTCTGTTTTACATAAATTTGTAGAATTTTACTCAAAGTATTTTAGTAGATCCCCATGGTTTTCTTTCCTTTTCTATTCCTTGCCACATATTTGGGAGGAAGTTTTAGACAAGTACTAACACTGAGTATTTAAAATCAAGAATCCTGTCCAAATGAGGGTAAGTTTTAGTGTGCTCTGATACCATCTTGTTAATTGATGCTCCCTGCATTTTGTTTGAGGCTTTCCCTCCACATGGATAAAATGTGGCAATGGCATCAAGGGAGGTTTTCAAAAATAGGTGTTAGTTAAATTGACTCTTTCATGAGTGGAACTTTTGAAATAATAAGTTAATATACAATTTTTTTCCTGTGATACAGTTTGAGTTTCTAGAAGGTGTGGTGAGACTGGAGATTAAATTAACTGTCTCAAATCAAGTGCATGAAGCAACACTGCGTATTTTTTTGGGGGGATAATGTCAAATTACATCTGGTGTAGGGGTGGAGCCAATAAAATCAGACAGACCCTGTAGAGAAGTAATAGACTGTGAATTAATTGAAAATATTGCAAATCAGATAATGAATAAATTTGAATGCTGTAAAATTTAGCTAAATGTTGACAGTGAAAAATTACTACGTGATTTCTCAGGATGAATAAATAAAGTGATAGCCAGCATACATCTAAAACCCTGGGAGTCGATTCAGTTTGTTTGGGACTTCAAGCTTTCTCAATTTACCTTGTCTCTGCCCTAGATTACTATAAACTAGATATGTGACATAAATCTTTTTTATCTTCATTATTTGTAACAGAGTGACAAAGAAAATTATCTAACATCCCCAGTTTGAAAATCTTATTTAGTATACAAGACTTACTTACGTTTACTTATACATCTTAAAAATGACTAGGAACAAGAACTATAATAAAGATAGTCTTAAAAAATTTTGTTTAATTTATAACACAAGTTTTTTTTTTTAATCTTAAGCATCTACTTACAAAACAAAAGAATATCAACAAAGGATGACGGACATATCCATTTCTTTAATTCAGTTGACTTTCTCACTCTTTTTTTATTGCTATTATGTTGACTAATTTGCCATTTAAAAAGTAAAACTCATGAAACCAGCACTATGCTTCAACATCATTCATCAGCAATTGACAACCTCAATTGTAGGCTTTGCTAAAAAGACTCAAGTTGGAAAATAGTGAAAAAAAATCTTCTGCAGCCACTCATGTCATCTCCATGTGTTTTCAGGAGAGTAAGACAGAGAGACACTGTTCATCAAACACTGAAAACAATCTTCAACTTGCTGCTATAGAGTGGATTTATATCTCATCTAATATAATAAAATAATAGATACAATTATATTTACATTAAGGGAGTCATTTTAGGATTTGCAAGAGACTTGTCTCTAGAGGGGATCCCAGGTGTTCACAGGGATGTCCCCAGCTAGGTACTTGGGCAGCAGAGGAGAGGGTGCCTGAACTGACCTTTTCCCATAGTTACATTGATGGATATCTTGATCGTCACCATAGAAATCTCGCATGATGGATGGAGATAGAGCCAGAGACCCACATTCACATCAGAGCAAGGGACTGAGCTACCAAGGTCCAGTGGAAGAGCAGAAAGAGGGAGAATATGAGCAAGGAAGTCAGGACCATGAGGGACTGGCCCACCAACAGAGATAGTGCACTTGATCTATTTGGAGCTCATCAAATCCAGCTGGACCAAGACTGAAGGAGCATATGACCAAACCAGACCCTCTGAATGTGGCTGCCAATGGGGACTGACTGATAAGCCAATGATAATGGCACAGGGACCTATCGCTGCTGCATGTATTGGCCTTTTGGGAACCTATTCTATATGAATGCACACCTTCTTAGGCCGAGATGGAACGGGGAGGGCCTTGGGCTTTCCACAGGGCAGGGTATCCTGCCCCATCTCAAGGAAGCAGGGGTTGGGCAGTGGGGTAGTGGGGGAGCAGGAGGGCCTGGGACAAGGGGAGTAAATGTAAATTTTTCTTTTAACAATAAAAAAGAAAAAATAAATATAATTATATTAATGGAGTAAAATATTTAAAATGTTGTTTTGATAAAGAATGATGAGGGTGAAACAGAACAACTCACACAAAGTTTGATATCCTAGGAGCTATCAAGATAGCTCCCTCAGGAGTATGCTTGAAAAACAAGTGGAAGGATAGGAGTTTGGTTCCCAGAACCCACATAATGAAGTTGAGAATGTTGGAGTATTTGCAATCTCAAGCTGGGGGTGGGAGAAAGGTGGTTTTCTGAGGTTTGCTAGTCAGCCTTTCTAACTAAAGATGTGATTCAGAGGTCCCTTGGGAAACTGCCTCAAATATTAACTTTGATGGCTTTGGAAAAAGCTGTAAGTTGACTTCTGCTCAATCCATGAATGTATGTACCCACAGATGCACCTACATTTTGATGTGCAGGAAAAAAAATAGGTACAGACATGAGCACATAAATGAATAATAGAAAATTAATTTTTAAACATGTAAAAGTGTGGCAATAATTTGTACCATAGTTAGCTAAATTTGGGGATGTTGGACCTGAATGGACAATGTTCAGATAATTCTGGGAGTTGAATTTAATATACACAAATATCGACATAAGAAAGGCTGACTGTGTTTAATGGGAATTTTGATTGATCTAAAGCAAAGTTTTGCAAATAGCAATGGCCACTGGGGTTCATCCTTGAAGATACATCCGTTCAGGCTGTTCTATACTCGGACAATTGGATGCAATGCCTTTGTAGGCTTGTCTCTATCAGTGACTTTTCCATCACTGTGATCAAAAGCTTTGAAACAACTTCAGAAAGGCAAATTACATTCTGAACCCAAATAGTCAGACAGCTCTTAGTCTGCCAGGCCAGGGAGCCAGAGGATACTGTGGTGAGAAGTTGTGGTAAACAGTCCCGGAGTAATCAACTCAGAAGAGAGACGCTGTGGTCATAACCAGGGCCAGGCATGACCTTCAAGGGCCACTTCCTTGGTCACTTATATCCGCTGGTCAGGTCACACCTCCTAAGAGCTTCAGAACATTCAATAGGGTCAGAAGCTATGGGGTCTATTTCACATTCGACCTACTATGTACTCCATACCTGTCAATCACTCTATCTAGGTGTACAGGACATCAGCTACATTATTTGACTCTGTTGTCTGTGGCCATTGAAATTGAATGGGCAGAGGAAAATGTTATTCCTGCCTCAAATGGGTGTCATGTTGCCCCAAGAAGGGGAGAGCATTTGACTCTGCACTAATTACATAAGGGCACAAAATTTGTCCTAGAGTGAAGGTTCAGTACCAAAGAAATAACTAATCTGAGGAAGAAATGGCTATTAGAGGAGAAGCAATCATAATAATGGGTTTGTAAAAAGCCTATTTGACTCTTCTGGAAGAAAATAATCAGAAGGTAGATGAATAGGATTTAAAGGTTATAATTTACCTGATATCTTGGAGTCATTAGGTCTCTGCTGATGACTATGTAATAAATGCAAATGCTAAGGCAATTATGAGACTTGTTTCAACCTAAGTGAAAACGATTAGAGATAATGAACAAGGGGGAAGGCAATGAAGCCATTTCCTTGTCTAAGACGTAAGGAAAAAATATCATTGATATAAAAGCTATCTGGATAATTAATTATTAGTGTAATGTAAACATTTCTACTCTTTATGGTAAATACACACTTATGCAATAGAAATTAAATCCAAATAGCAGTTTATGAGCTAATGAGTCTTTGCGATCCTTACCAAGGTCTATCCCTTCTCAGACAACCCTGCTGGTGGGCACTCCACTGTGAGAAGGTAATTAGGCCTCTCAGCCATCATAACATTGAGCAAGAGAAAAAGCATTATTTTATTGCCCTTTCTAATGAACATTTCATTTCCCAATTCTAATATATTTTAATACATTTGGCATAAATACATTTAAGCAACAAACACATTTGCCCCAAATACTGAATTGGAAGAAAATCATCTCATTTTTGTCATTTTAATGTCACATTCAATGTAATTAAATAGCCTCATTTGAAGATCCTGGAAGATATGACCATGGGGCCTTCTTATGCAAAGAATAACAGTGGAAGAACTCTTAATTTGTATAACTATTATGTACAAACAAATCCATGTTTTCCAAAACACAGAGGCTAGCAGGATTCTGAGCTTCTCTTCATTATGGTGCAAAACTTGTTTCACTGTTTCCTAAACTCAGAAGACATGCATAAAACATGTCCTGGGACTACAGCCCATAATTAGCTTGGCAACAGGGCTGTCAGTCTTAATAATTACATAAATAAGTAACATTTATATCAGTATTTTATGGCTATTGTCAAGAAGAAAATTAAATGAAACTTTTCCTTTATATGGATTTTCTTGTTTTACCTGATGTTATATGATTGTCTTTATTGTAATAATAAGTATTTTTTTATTTTTATTTTTATTGTTAAAAGAAAAATTTACATTTACTCCCTTTGTTCCCGGCCCTCCCGCTCCCCCACTACCCCACTGCCCTCCCCCTGCTTCCTTATGATGGTGCAGGATACCCTGTCCTATGGGAAGCCCAAGGCCCTCCCCCCTCCATCTCAGTCACCTAACTTAATTCTTATGCAATCAATAAATTGGCCAAGTCATGAGAAGAAAGTAACTAAGTACATTTATCTAATCTTCAACCCAATCAAAGATCTGAGAAGGGAAATAACATTACCTGAGTGATTAGGAAGTGCAATCAAACAACTTCCAAAATATGTAACAAGTCATTTACAGTGTACATTTCTACCACTGATTAAGATACTTATATATTGTTTATGTATTGATGCCATATTGCAATGTATACTTGTTAATTGTTTACATTTGGAGGGTCATTGTCCTCATTTATCACACAGTTGTTTATTCACTTAGTCTTTAAGGCATATAGATATTAAGAATTGTAGATCAATAGTCATCTATGTTTGTCATATTTATAGCTAGACTAATCAGGTTCTTTAGATACATAGAGATTATATTCTGTATGAATAGTCTTCAACCTCTTCAAAGAGCTGTAGAAAATGGCATTTAATCTAACCTAGAATTCTGTGGTAAAGAGACACAAACGCTCCTGGCTACACCGACCTATTCCCGAGAGACTGTTGAGCGCCAAAGACACTCCAATTGGAGCTTGTCCTCTTCTTGGCAAATCCGGCCTCTGGGCAAGGAACTGCCCATACCTCAACTCTGACAAAATACATAAAAGCTGGAAATGGATAAGCAAAACGGTCAAATCCTGCCAAGACAGGGTAAGATGGTTTTGAAAATTTCCTTGCCTTTAAAAATAATCTGTCAGTTATGCTAGGCCTTAGCCAAAGTTGGTTGCTTCAACACTGCAAATGTGACTTTGGGTGATTGCCCAAATAATAAGTATTTTTAATGGACAGTACTCACTAACAAATAAGGCAGCCTCTTACATGAAAGTGCTTTCTTATGTCATAAATATGTTCATATGTCAAATACATAAATACCCCTATGTCTCGTAATCTCCTGACTTAAAATTCATGGCTTGTCTAAAACATAATAATAAGAATGTTCAAGCCGGGTGGTGGTGGCGCACGCCTTTAATCCCAGCACTCGGGAGGCAGAGGCAGGGGGATCTCTGTGAGTTCGAGACCAGCCTGGTCTACAAGAGCTAGTTCCAGGAGAGGCTCCAAAGCCACAGAGAAACCCTGTCTCGAAAAACCAAAAAACAAAAAAAAAAAAAGAATGTTCCTTTCCAAGAACTGTTGAAAACACTGGAAACCTGAAAAGAACTCCTGAGTTATAGAAAACTTATTAAAAGATGATGGTATTATATATTATAAGCCAATATCATTCAGATATGAAAACAAATATATAGACTTAAAATCAGAAGGGAAGATTAAGAACTATATATACAAAGTAACTCAAGATCAGCTGAAAACATAAGTCAGGTCAAAATACCTATTCACATAAAGTGCAAAGCACTTGCACTAAAATGGGAAGTATCTTTTTTTTTTCCTGTGGGTACTGTGGTAGAGTATTATTTTCCTGTGATTTCATTTTCCTCCTGAATTATGTTTTCTTCTTTTAAAATTAAAATGATCATGCTCTGTTAATGAAATCAGTAATACTATTTTCACTTACAGAGTAAATGAGTCTAGACAGATATATATAAACACTAATTTTCCTTCTTACTGATGCATAGGTCACCAAATATGCTAATTGACTGTCCCACTGCCCAACTGAGCCTGGTGCTGAGGAAAATCGACTGTGACCACATTAGTACATAGGAAAGTGAGACCTCAGATGTACATTGGACAGTAATCAATCTGACTTAAGAAAACAATAATAAAGTGAAAATAGACCATTTCTAGTCTAGTTTAGACAATAAACTAAAGCAAAATGTATCTCCTAGGAGATGAGTCTGAGCTGTATATCTACAGAGAATACTGCCGTGCAATTTACAGAGGGAGATAGATGGCTAACAGAGAAGTGAAGGATCCTAAGTGAAGGATCCAGACCCCAGCTCACTGCATAACAAGAAAAGCTTAGCATAAAAATAGAAACAACTTTTAAAAAAATCCCTCTGACAACAGATTTATGACAAACACATAATGAAAGAGAAGTACTATAGCCTCAAGTGCTTCAAAGGATAATATATGCTGTCAGTTGCCACATTTGGTTTTTATCTGGTCATTGAAAATGTCTTTATGTACTGTTTCAACAAAACATGTTGAAAGCGTGGCTCTGAAATGTTTGGAAAAAGCTATCATTTTTTCTTTTTCTATTCGTCCTCGTACTTTGGCCATGATACAGAACCGAATTCAAACAGAAACAGCAAGGATGGTTTAGGATTTTGTCTCTTTAATGATCAATTTAGATTGCTCCATGCTCAATTTACCCATAATAAACCAATCCATCAAAGCATACCTATCCCGTTGCTATGTTCAGGCAGGTGATTTAAATAAAAGCAAGCCAGATCTTAGCAGCAGTTGCCTTCCAGCATTTAGATAATACTGAAGCAAATTTAGTTCTAAGCATGTCTCCTGCTTGGAAAAACTTAAGCCACGTTAAAAAAAATGTGTCTGCCTTCTAATACATCTGTAGTTTTTCAATGTTTCTCATATCATTTGAAAACCCAGGATTGTTGGTTTAATAGTAACCAAACTAAAATTCATTATTTTTTACTGCTATGTCCCATCAACACTTTTAAGCAAACTTGCCTTCAACCTTTGCTACACAGAAGTTACTTTAGAAGTCTGCAGAAACAGAAATAGATAGCTTGAGACCCCTAGTCATTTGACGGTTTCAGAAACTGAAAAGAGAACCAGCTAGCTCATCAATTAAACAGAATGTGAATTGCACAGGAAAGACTTAGCTGGTGTGCTCTTAGTGTTCTGTGTAGAAAATGCACCATAGAATAAAACTCTGTCTTCCAGAAACATTTGTTACACAAAAAAAGAATATATGATAAAGCCTTGAGCAATGGTGTCCACCTGTAATCCCAGAAGTTTTGGAGGAAATGCAGAAAATCTTGAGTCGCGACTACCTAGATATTTCCAAGCCATCCTGAGCTACATAGTAATGGTCTCTTCTAAAAAGTACTGTATAATAAACAAAATAAACATTGAGTAAAAGACACACAAGTAAAAGAACATATATATGGGAAGACCGTGGTATAAGATGAGCTTTTATATTAGCCAGCCTGGCAGAAAACCTAAGTGGATTCTCTGTGTGTTTATCTTCCATGTCACTAAATTAACTGTTACCACTGCCAATTACAGGTCACAATTGACCCTCTAAGATGGGGACTAATAGCCAAATTTGTAAAGAAGGCAGTTTTCTGAGAAAGAAAACAAAATAATACAGGACACTTATAGCAAATAATCAAAAGAGGCCAGGTCAACCTGTGTCAGTGTGATAAAGAGCTATGATCCAACTCAAGGCTCTGTGTGGACCGCTTATGTCTTCTCAAGATGACCTATGCAAACTCACTGTCCTGTTGTGACTGAGTAGTGGGCTTTTTTTTTTTTCAGACTGGACTCTATCAGGTGCCTGAATCACTAGCTAGAGTCAACTCATTCTTTAAACCCCATTCATTAAATTTTGGCCCTTTCTATCGAAGTCAGAACCAAGAATTAAAGTAAGCATGCCCAGACATCAATAGTGAGTCCTTAAGGATCCCTTCTGTGGTGGTTTTAAGGAAAATGGCCCCCAAAGGGAGAGGAACTATCAGGAGGTGTGACTTTGTTAGACTATGTATGGTTTTGTTGGAGGAAGTGTCACTATGTAGGTGGGCTCTGAGGCCAGTGTCTCATATCACATCCTGTTGCCTGTGAGTCAAGATGTAATAACTCAGCTCTTTGTAGTGCCATATCAGCCCGCATGCTGCCTTTCTTGCTGCCATGATGATAATGGGTTAAACCTCCGAATTGTAAGAGAGCCCATAATTAAATATTTTCTTTGTAAGAGTTGTGGTCATGGTATCTTCACAGCAATAGAAACACTAAGACACCTTCCTTGGGTATATCTAAGAAAGATTCTCAGCCTATGTCTGTTGGTTTGTCCCAACTGGCTGTCCACCTTGTTCTAATTTCAATTTGCCAGCTGATACCTAAGACATTGTTGGATCTCTGTGAGTTCCAAGCCAGCCTGGTCTAAAGAGTGAGTTCCAGGACAGGTTCCATAGCTAAACAGGGAAAACCTGTCTCAAGAAACAAAACAAAAACAAGCAAACAAAGACATTTTCTTAGGGAAAATAAGTCTTGAAAACGGCCTCCAGGATATCAAAATATCTGAAGTATTCCTACTGTTTCTTCCCAATTATGGAGTTTTTACGTTGTTTTTTTTTTTCAAATTATTTTTTTAATTGAACATAGATTCTTCCCAAATATAACACATTTCAACCATCTTTTGACAATGATAAAAATTATTACATATCTGCTGGTGATCACAGCAATACAAGGTTTATAAGTCATATATACACACAAATACTAAAATAATTCATAAAGAAGTGGCATATATTAATTTCTTTTCCTCTCTTTTTAAGTTATTAATTAAAACATATAATTAATTAAGTATATAAATTTTCCTGGCAAAGATTCTTACTGGAAGAGATGGCTTAGTGGTTAATTGTCTTTCCTGATCCTACAGAGAACTGAGATTCCTAACCAGCACCTACACGTGATCACACACAAATCACAGTCACAGCAGGTCAAGGGGAATCCATATCCTCTTCTAGCCTTGGCAGGCATTGCATAAAGAAACTGTCATGGAGCCACAAACATAAACACAAGTTTAAAAAAAAATTAAAAACATCTTGTTCATATATATTATACTACAAATGATAGAAACTCAACTCAGGAATTGAACTCTAAAATTTTAACCCAGCTATGTATACTTAAATTGAATATTGTCACAGTATTAAGCATGCAAGAAAGTTTTATTGTTTTACAGCTCCAATTTTTATTCTCTGTCCTCTGCTATAAAACCAAGCAATAAAACTATAACCAGAGTAGTAAATGATAGAATCACTCAAATGATGATTACAAAAAAAATAACTGTAATTTAGGGTGCATTTTAAGGTTCTGAAAAGCTAGATGTTTATAAAAATATCAAATTTTCCTTCAAATGATCTGGAATAAGTATTGAATGTTTAGAAGTGATCTAAATTCTGATATTAGCCTGTGATTTTTGTGTGAGCAAATGCAAAAGTGGAATGAAGATTAAGGTCTTCATTTCCTTAATATTTTAACAGAGAAATCGTCTACTATACTCACAAGGACACTGTCACAGACTCAGCTGTGGAGCACTCAGCAGTATAGGGATTTAAACTACATTTGTGAAAAAATGGCTTTTCTAGTCTACAACTCTAAAGGGGAGATAGAAGAGATAAAAGTATTTCCCACCCAGTGCTGTCCCCAGGACCTGCTGTGCTAAAAATGCTCTTCTCCAGAGAAGCCACTGCTTTACCTAGGTCCAAAAAATGACTCTCATTTCCACTTCCTTCACCAATGTGTTCATGTGTAATGCATGGAATTTCCTAGAGTATTTTGCAAAAGAAAGACCCTTGTCGCCCATCACTTCCTGTAACCTTCACCGTGCCATCTGGGATTTGTACAGCCTAAAATCTGAGAGCTTTTCTCAGTCACTGTTTCTTCTTTAACCTTCTACTTCCAATGCAACCAGCACCTTTGTATAAAGTCTTTGTGTAGTCTCAACTTTCTTATAACCCTGACTCTACTGGTTGGTATAACAACTTAACAAAACTAGAGTCATCTGAAAGGAGGGAATGTCAACTGAAAAAATAAAATGCCTTCATAAGATCCACCTGTAGGGAGTTTTCATAATTAGTGATTTATGGGGATGGCTTGGCCCATTGTGGAAATGTGGTACTAGGTACTCTAAGAAAATTAGCCAAAAAACAAACAAACAACAACAAAACATGAGGAGAAATTCAGTAAGCAACAACCCTTCATGGCCTCTACAATAACTCCTGTCTCCAGGATCTTGCCTTGTTTGAGTTCCTAGCTTGACTACCTTCATTGTTAAAAGAAAAAAAAGATGTGGATGTTTAAGCAAAATAAGCTCTGGAGCTTGATTAGGTCATGGTATTTTGTGGCAGCAACAGAAACCCTAAGACATGACTGTCTGCTGTCTGGTCTAAGAAGAAATTATACATTATTTCTATATTGTCTCCTCCCCTCAGCCTTTGCTATTGGTAATCTCACACTTTGAAATGCTCTTTGAACTTTACCCTTTCATCCCTCCTCTCATCATTTAATGTCCCTGTAAAGCCAAATATTTACCACTATGGAAATTCTAATCACATTTCGTCATCAGGCTGAGAAGTGAGCTTTGCTTCTAGACAATTTCTTAGCCTCTTTTGCTGAAGTCCAAACTAACCGTCCAACATCAGTTCCATAGAAATTTCCTTGTGTGTGTTTTCTGACACTTGCTGTACTTCCATCTGTCCTATAGTTTTCTGGCCCTCCAACCAACAACTGAGAGTATCAGACATGAGAACAATGGATTAACAGTTTAGACTAATATCTGTGTATTGTATTTTTGACCGTTTTAAAATAACAAGTTATGATGTATGGAGAGTGACAACATTTTCCTATCTCCTTCCACATCTATTTATGCAAAATTAAAATGTTATTCACCAAATTTTTGGTTCCAAAAGAGTCAGAGAAAATAAAAATTATATTTAAGTATATATTGCTTAAGTATAGTGCCTAGAAGAGATTAAATCAAAACTAAGTTTTATTAATGACTGTACTGTGAATATAGAATCATTGTATGAATCTTTTAAAAATCTAGCATAATACTTGCATATAATAGGTACTAAGATGGTGAAATAAGCTGATCTCTTCAGTTATGTTCTCTATGTGCTGAAAATATCAAATTTTCCTCATCAGTAAAATCATCAGGGACTCATGGGGTTCAATAGCCATCTCTAGGACTGATTCACTTTTATCATTTACCTGCATGAAATTTTAAGCTTCAGTTGCATAATCCACAGTCCCTGTTTGACATTGCCTTTCATAGATAATTAAGTGAAACCAGGATAAAAACCCAGTAAGATAATAAAAGCAAGGCTTAGGCAGAAATAGCACATAGGACTTTAATTCCACTGATCTTCCATTATCACAAAGGGCTGAAAATGTCACTTCTATTTCTATTACATTTTATTCGTTCAGTTACATGCATTCGTTCGCATGGAGGACAGATAACAACTTTCACGGATCTGTTATTTCCTTCCACCATGTGAGTCCCAGGGATGAAACTCAGGTCCACAGGATTGGTGGCAAGCACCTTTGCCCACTGAGGCTATCTATGTCCTTTGGCACTTCTGATGTAATGCAGTCAAAATCTTGTCTCCAGGAAACATGAGTACTGCACTACACAGGCAAAATATTGCCTGATCTGAAAGCAAAGGTCTTGTTTCATGCACTCTTGACTGCTAAATCTCAGCTGATCTGTAGATTTGTAGGTAATATCACTGTTCCTGAGTTGTCAGAGAAGCTCTCTACACCTCTTTAGAAGACATAGAAGATGCTACTCTCTGGTCTATGTCTCCCATGTGATGATGAATTTAATTATTAGAAGACTATCAGCCTTACCTTGCAATGACATAGAACATTCTTATATGCATATATAAAACACTAAAAATATGTGCTGGGAGAAAACACTCCATAATCTGAAGAAAGCTCTGTGTAATTTCCAATATTATAATATCTAATAGCAACAAAATATTCAATGCTTTCCTTGTGAACATGCAGCCAAGCTCCTATCCTTCTCCTGTAGTTTCCTTTTCTAAAATTAATGATACTGTAGAATAATTCATTATTGGATGCCTTATCCTTATTTCCTCTGTGAGGATGTAAATAGCTTCTTCCAAATTTTTAAATACACTGTTTTAATATTTTTATGTGCCTATAATATTTGGACCAAATCCACATGTCATTTCCTCCAATTCCTCTTTTCATCACTATTTTCTCACCCAATTTCATGTGTGCTCTCTTTTACTTCAATACCCACTGAGTCATTCGATGTGTCCTGCATGTGCATGCTTGTGGAACAATTTCTGGAGCATGGGTAGGTCCTAATGGCTTTCATCATTGAAGAAAACTGACTGTTCCACCCTTGGTTGTCTTCAGTTTTCAATAGACAGGGCTGGGACTTCAGGAACCACACCCTGTGTATGCTAGGACTTGGTCTGTCTTGATCTTGTACAAGACTAGCACATTCAGTTACAGATACTGTGACTTCATCTGCGCATCTCTTCTGTCATGTCTAGTAAGCATGGTTCATTACGAACATCTAAATCCTCTAGCTCTTACAAAACTTGCACAAAACAATAATGACTGTAAGATAGCTTAGTGAAGGAGCATCTATTAGTTCAAAGGCTGTTCCTGAGAAGGCAAAGAAAGCAGACATTCCCTAAGATTTTCAGATGTCTTTTCTTCAATAATTTCCTGTCATTCTGCTGTTCCAGGGGGACTGGTACTTTCTGACAGTGTGGGCTGTGGAATGGTTAAAACTGTGTTTCAAATGGTTGTTTGTCAAAAAAGATCTGAATATGGTAAAGCATAAAATTGATTTGCAGCAACTAGAATGGAGAAAGTTATTGTCTTGGCTTATTATAAACAGCTGTGATAGAGCATGCTATCACAAAATAGTGCACTTGTCTTTTAGTACCTTGTAAACAACGCATATGGGCTTACCACCACCCAGTTGTCACAGTTTTACCTGTAGTAGCCCAAATTCACAGGAAGTCACTTGAGATAGGAGATATAAAATCCACTGAGTTTTGAGACAGGGTAGTTTCCTTTAAAACCAGAAGCTTCTAGTGTAGTAGAATAAGCATAAGGAAGTGTTCTGTAGCCTCCACGAAGAGAGTAGCTTGGGAATTGCCAACCTGCCTTTGATTTCCCTTATCTACACTATCAGCCCTTTCTGCCTAAAAGTCAGCTCTCTATACAGGTCTTCCACCCTTGCTTCAGTCAGCCCATTGACAATAAAGACATAAATACCATTTATAAATTGATCTAAATTTGTTTTAATTTTTATTTTGATGGAATTAATCATTTAATGTTCCAGTTTAAGAAACTGCCAGTTTTAAAATACTTTGAGAATAATACCTGGGGAAATTTATCTTTTTAAATTAATTTATTTATTGAAAATAGGTTCTTCTCTCATGCAATTTAACTCAACCGTAGTTTCCCCCTCCACTTCTCCGACTTCTCTCCACCTGCTCTCTCCCCCAGAACCACTTCACTTCCATTTACCTACTAGAAACGAGCAGGCCTCCAATTGACGACAGATAGGACAAAACAAGATACAATATAACAAGGCAAAACCTCGTATTGAGGCTGAATAAGGCAAAAAAAAAATGGAGTAAAAGAGTCCCAAGAGCAGGCAAAAGAGTAGGTGATGCATCTGGTTCCACTACTAGGAGTTCCTCAAAAACACCAAGCTAACAGCCATCGCATATGTACAGAGGACATTTTCTGGACCAATGCGTACTCTATTTTTTGTGTACCCATGATACCTCTGCTTAGTTGATTCCTAGAGTTATGTTCTTATGGTGGACTCCACCCCCTCTGACTCCTTATAGCCTGCTGTCCCTCTTCCACAGATTTCCTTATTCTCCAAGAGGAGGTACCTGATGGAGAACTCCAAATTAGACTCTCTCTATATAATATCTGGCTGTGGGTTTCAGCACCTACTACCATGTGTTTCCCAACGATGTCTCTCCAGTAGGAATTTCAAGACCTAATAATACGATATGATGCCAGGACTCATCATCACTAATGAAGTAGGTAGTTATGGTTTTCATCAGAGTAGACAGTTGAAATGTTGTAGATGTACAAGTTTATAATCCCATCAGCAATGGAGGAATGTTCTTCTTACTCTGCATCCTCTCCAGCATAAGTTATTGATGATGTTTTTGATCTTAGTCATTTTTACTGGTGTAATATGGTATCTAAAGAGTTATTTTTTTATTTGCATTTCCCTGATGGCTAAGGATGTTCAACATTTTCTTAAGCTTTTTAGTTTGTTTGTTTTGGTCATTTGCAATTCTTATGTTGAAAATTCTGTTTAGATCTGTACCCCCATTTTCATTGGAATATTTGGTATTTTGATTCAGTTAATAACTTAATTTCTTAAGTTCTTAACATATTTTTGAGATCAATCCTCTGTCTGATGTGGGGTCTGTGAAGATTTTTTGCCATTCAAGAGTCTGCCTTTTTGACTTGTTGACTGTGTCTTTTGCTTTTCAGAAGTGTCTCAGAAAATCAGTATGGTGGTTTCCCAGAAAATTGGGTATCAACCTATCTAAAGACCCTGCAATACTATTCTTGGGCATATACCCAAAGGATGCACAACCATCCTACAAGGGCATTTGTTCATAGCAGCATTATTTGTAATAGCCAGACCCTGGAAACAACAGAGATGCCCCGCAACTGAATAATGAATACAGAAAATGTGGTACCTTTACACAATTGAGTAATAATCAGAAGTAAAAAATAATGACAACTTGAAATTTTCATGGAACTAGAAATAAACATCCCTAGTGAAGTAACCCAGACCCAGAAAGATGAGCATGGTATGTACTAGCTGTAAAGCACAGGATGACAAGCATGTAGTCCACCACCCCAAAGGAGCTAAGCAACAAGGAGAACCCTATGAGAAAACATATATAGATCCCCCTAGGAAGGAGAAATAAACAAAATCTCCTGTGAAAATTGAGAGCATGGGGTGGGGGAAGAAAGGAGGGCAGCAGGGGAGGAGGAGGGAAAAAAGGGAGGAGAACTTTCAGGAAGAGGATGGTCTAAATGGGAAAAGGACAGAGACGAAGAGCAAGAAAATAAATATTTGGGGGAGACATTATTCACTAACAAGAAACCTGGTGCTAGAGAAATTCCCAGGAATCCACAAGCATGACCCGAGCTAAGACCATAAGCAATAGTGGAGAGGGTGCTGGAACTAGCCTTGCCCTATAGTCAGACTAATGACTATCTAAATGTCACCATTGAATCTTCATCCAGCCACTAATGGAAGCAGAGACAGAAATCCACAGTGGAACACTGGGATGAGCTCTCAAAATCCAGTTGAAGAGTGGGAGGAGTGAGATTATGAGCAAAGAGGTCAAGGCTATGATGGGGATATCCACTGAAATCAGCTTACTTGAGCTAATGGGAGTCCGCCAACTGTGGTCTGACAGTGAGGGAACCAGCATAGGATCAAACTAGGCCCTCTGAATGTGGGTGACAGTTGTACGGATGGAGCAGACTGTGGGGCCACTGGCAGTGAGACCAGGATTTATCCCTACTACTTGTACGAGCATTTTGGAAACCATTTTCTTTGGAGGGATACCTTGCTCAGTCTAGATACAGCGGGGAGGGTCTTGGTCTTGCCTCAAAGCAATGTGCTAGACATTGTTGATGCCCCATGAGAAGCCTTACCCCCTTTTGAGGAATGGATGGGAGAGTGTGGTGGGGAGGAAGGTGGAGGAAACAGGAGGAAGAAAGGGAGTGGGAACTACTTGGATTGATATGTAAAATAAGAAAAGACAGGTTTTTTTAAAAAATTGAAATACTTCTTAGAGAAAATATGTAGATGATGTGAGAAGAATCAAACGGTGTCACTTGATATTTAGGTGTGTGAGCAGACTTAAGAAGAGTATTTCTTTTCTATGTGACTATATTTCAAATTTTCAATAATAGCAATAAGGGCTTTGTAATGAGAAAGTACCACTGAATGAACATGACTAAATGTGTTCACTGAAATACACAAAGATTAGCAATTTCACTTCAAACTTTTCTTATATGTTTTTAACATAATCATAAATATTCTATTTTATGATTTTTCTCACAAATATGTCCTACTGATAATTATTGCTTGCATCTTAAATTGAAAGAATCATCTTCTTTCTTTTTTTCTTTAAGAATAAGAGCAATTAGGCAAGTCCCTTTAGTGGTGACAGCCTGAACAGAAGTACAAAACGGTTATATTCTCTTGAATTTTTAATTTTTTTTTATTTTTAGAGATTTACAATTACTCCCCTTGTCCCCTGCCCTCCCGCTCCCCCACTACCCCACCTCCCGCCCCCTACTTCCCTAAGAGGGGGCAGGGTACCCTGCCCTGTGGGAAGCCCAAGGTCCTCCTCCCTCCATCCCAGCCCAGGAAGGTGTGCATCCATATAGACCAGGTTCTCCAAAAAAAGCCAATTCATGCAGAAGAGACATGGCCCCGTGCCATTATCATTGGTTTCTCAGTCAGTCCCCGTTGGCAGCCACATTCAGAGATTCCAATTTGGTAATAGTCAGCCCTGGTCCAGCTGGATTTGATGGGTTCCCAACAGATCAGGCACCATGTCTCCATTGATGGGCCAGTCCCCCGTGGTCCTGACTTCCTTGCTCATATTCTCCCACCCTCTGCTCCTCGACTGCACCTTGGGAGCCCAGTCCTTTGTTCTGATGTGGATGTGGGTCTCTGACTATCTCCATCTATCGGGTGAAATTTCTATGGTGATGATCAAAATATTCATCAATGTACCTATGTGACAAGGCCAGTTCAGGCACCCTAAGTACCTAGGTGGGGATATTCTTATGGACACCTGGGATCCCCTCTTCCTTAGTGATCAGGGAATTGCAAATCAAAACAACTTTGAGATACCATCTTACACCTGTCAGAATGGCTAAAATCAAAAACACCAGTGATAACCTATGCTGGAGAGGATGTGGAGTAAGGGGAACACTCCTCCATTGCTGGTGGGAATGCAATCTTGTCCAACCACTTTGGAAATCAGTGTGGTGGTTTCTCAGGAAACTGGGAATCAACCTACCTCAGGATCCAGCAATACCACTCTTGGGAATATACCCGAGAGATGCCCAACCATACTATAAAAGCATTTGTGCAACTATGTTCATAGCAGCATTATTTGTAATAGCCAGAACCTGGAAACAACCTAGGTGCCCCTCAATGGAAGAATGGATCCAGAAAGTGTGGAATATATACACATTGGAATACTACTCAGCGGTAAAAAACAATGACATCTTGAATTTTGTAGGCAAATGAATGGAAATAGAAAACTCTATCCTTAGTGAGATATCCCAAACCCAAAAAGATGAGTACGGTATGTACTCACTCATTAGTGGACCCTAGACATAAACAAAGGACATTAAGCTTATAGCTCACAAGCCTAGAGAAGCCAAATAGCAAGGTGAACCCAAGAAAAACATATATAGATTCTCCTGGAAAGTGGAAGCAAACAAGATTGCCAAGCAAAAATTGGAAGCACAGGAGGGGGGAGGAGGGTGAAGGTAGGGGTGGGGATGGGGGTGGGCAAAAGGGAGGGGGAGGGAGAAGGGAAGAAGTAGGGAGAGCTTGGGAGAGTGGGAGGCTGGAGATGGAGGAAGGGTGGATATTGGCGAAGGGAATAAGATATCTACATTAAGGGAGTCATTTTAGGATTTGAATTTTTTTAAAAAACTGAAGGTTAAGATTTTCTCAGGCTGCTATCAGGATTTCTGCATGGAGTCTGGCACACTGTGGCAATGGTGATGTCGCACATGTCCACTGTATAATTAAGAAGCCCTCCAGCTAAACACTGGGGACTTGTCAGGTGCTGAGAGAAAGGGAGCTATGAAGCAGTCTAGCTTGATGCTAAAGAATGAGTGACCGCCTTTAGCCACATGTGAACACCATCCAATCAAGGGATAGCATGTAGTTTCCAGACAACTGACTAATCTGTGTTGAATATACCTGCTGCTCTCGTGTTCATAACATGACACTGGTTGGAGATCTTCACATGTAAGATAAGCTTGGCTTTATTACTCTGTGAGAAAGAGTTTATTTTGTAAGAAGGTACTTCTTTCTCTCTCTTTCTCTCTCCCTCTTTCCCTCCCTCCACTTCTCTGTACTTCCCTCTGTTTTTCTGCCTCTCCCTCCTTGCTCTGCCTCTCCTTTCTTCTACTTCCTTTTTAGACTCTTAGCTAAAAGTTCTCATTATCTTAAATTCTTTAGTTATGGTGAATGTTTATTGACATACTGGTTAAAAAGAAATATTCATTCTACTACAACAAGCAAAAGTATGTGTTTACATGCATTTAAATTAGAAAAGTGAAAACTCTGGGGTGTTGCATAAAATAAGTAAAAATCTCAATGAATTCTTATTAAATGCCCATTCTAAAGCTCTTAAAAATCCCACCTCACTCTTAATAAGAACACCAAACACTGTATTTGAGTATGGTCTACAACCTTATGATTATGCATTTTATCTCATCTAGATTACTAATCATGACTTTAAATTTAAAAACATATTACACAGTTCTTTTTATTCTACTCCATCTTTCTCAATCATAAACCATGAGTCTCTAATTCATAAGAGCTAAAGCATAAACATATATAAAGGGGGTTTTATTTGATGCTGAACCATATTATGCCTGTATATTCTGCCTTGAGAGTGCAAATTCTACAATTTATTAAATCTTTCTTTCCTTACATTTCTTTTCATTAAATGAAGCACTTCAAAATGAAAATCTATAATCTGGTTATGAAAATGCTTTCCTCTTGAATAAAGACTACATCAGACAAGATCCAGGCTTCTAATGCCAAGGATGCACCGATCCCGGCTACACATTCAGTGTCATTACACACTAGTCAGTCACATACTCAAGAATATGCTCACTTAGTGTTGAAAAACATGAGGAGGGGCGACATTCACAGCACTGTGATAGTTTGGCAAATTCTCCATGTTAAAAATTGTTGTTCTGCTCTCCTCTAAAGAGAGTCAAATGGAGACTGAAAACCAATTTCTTGTTTCAGAGACCTAATGCAACAGTATCTCAAGAAATATGCCTCTACCTCATTACAGGAATGTATGTGCTTGAGAAAACAGAGTGATTACCCTCATGTTGCCATAGCTACACACGTGTACCTTTAAAAATGCTACAAACATGAATTTCATTATGTTGGAGAATAAAACGCCAGAGACATTTGACTTGACAGAAATTATACATCTATCACCTCACAAAATACACAGAACTTATAGTCGCTTTGTAGGTGAGTCATCTGTCATTGTAGGGGCACTGCTCATTCCATGCACTCATTCCTAAGTCATCTGCTATCTGCACAAAACAAAAGAAATGTCGGCACGATTGGGTAATAAGATTAAATCACAATGAAATGCTTCATAGCTTATGCAAAGTATTCTGTTTTAATGGGCTTGGTTTGTTGATTCCAGAATAAACCAGTTCTTTTAAGATCCTGTAAGGTAGAAAGATTTCCCCTCTTTCTTTCAGAAAAGGTCTTTGAATTGTCTTAACCTTTGTTGACGGTTAGGATAAAAGAGACGTGACAGAATCATAGGGAAATGAGGATTGCTTTTCCCTTTCATAAATAGCAAGGTATATGAGAAAGCTGTATTAGTTTTCCTTGAGCTAAAATACAATCACAAGGCATGTATAATCAGCAGTGCATGCATACTGCTATCTTATTGCTAATTATATTTCAAGGTATTAGTCTATGATGTATAGTCTTCTTACGTTTCCCAGAATTCTAATTAATTCCTATAATTGATTTTCTTTTCATACAATTAAGAACAACCTTTTACTTATATTTATGGGCTTGATTTTGAGAGCAGGAGTGTGCTTCAGTGATGTCACCTTTTAACTTCTTACAACATCTCTTGGTGTGTCTGTAAAGGACTACAGCCCTGAACTTAGCAATCCAAGAAAGTTTTAGCATGCAGTCACTAGTAATTTTAGTATTTTTACAGAAATAAAATCAATAATATTAGTGGTTATTACTTAGGATGTTTTGTATAACTTGTAGATGAAAATGCTAAATAAATCTATCTGTATGTAAGATTTGAGCTAATAATGGCTATATTCCAGAAAAAAAAATTTGCCTTATATTTCAAGTTAGCAGTAAGTTAAGGCACTAAATTATATAAAAAAAGAAAATGAAAGAAAAAAGTAATGCAAGTACTATATATTTTTTTAGCTAGCTTTCTCTCCTGAAAGATTGACCCTGAAAACAGCAGTAGAGTATGAAAACATTACCTTCAGAAAAGCCATGCTCATCATAGCTCTTCTGAACACCCTGGGTGTAAAATGTCACAATCTGTCAACCAAGTCTTCAGTAATAGCAAAATGTATACCTGACTAATATGTCTTTATCAGACAAAACAATCACAATGTCAAAAAAGAGTAATGCATTAACAAATCCTGTATTTTTGCTAACTGGTTATGACAAACAAAAATTAGAACAATTTCAAAGGTAAAACTACCCTCTTAGGTACCACACACCTGAGCTATTTTCCAATTCTGTTCACCAAATAAGCATTTAATTTCTATTGTGATTCCCTCCCTAGCTAGGAAATCTGCCCTGCTTATGCATGTTTCTGTGCCTTTGGCTGAGACTCTTCCCTTCTTCCTTCATGATTATCTATCTGTCTCTTCCCGCTGCTCAGAAACAACCATGAAAATAATTGCTCTATAAATGACTGCTCACTTGCAGGCTTCTTTGTTTTTCTTTTTTCCACATTTGAGCCATCAGATGGCCAATTGCCTGAAAACATTTATTAAATTATTAAAGTATAGTTAGCGATAAGTACCAAACAGTGCTATTCTCTGTTATCAAGAACTGCCCATTGGGAAAAGCATAGTTGTGAAACAATGTCTATGCAGATACACAAGAATTCTACTGTTTTCAACAACACTAGGACTAAAAGCATGTAAACCTTCTAAATCATAGTCTTTGTGAATGCAATAATCTCTTCCAGAACAACCCCACCAGTTTTCTAGGCAAAGCTCTTATACCATGAGTGCACATATGCAAAGAACCTGGGTATTTTATTTTATATGTTATTTACTATTCAGAAGGCTCACTATACTAATACAAAAATTTGATCTCATAATAGGCAAACAATATCATTCTATGATATTATTAGAAGATGGTTTGTAAAAGTATACAAAAGAGCTTTTAATTAAACAATTCTCTTAAATTTTTATCCTTCTAAAGTGCTGGGTAGTTGAAATAAACAATAGTTTCAAGTCTTTCCACTGTGTTTTGTGGGCACATTGCCAACGGTATCTCAAATAATTCATGAAAAATGTCACAGACTGTAAAATAAGTGTGTTGGTGGGAGGGAAATATATAGTTAGTGATATAATGACTAGAAGCAAGAATTTTTATTCTTCAAAGAAGAACAGTGACTGGGGCAAACTGTCACTAAATCTTAGCGCTTCTGTCAACTAGCTTCAGGAATTTACACTGACTTAGGAAAATTCTCCACACTCAATCATTTTTTTCCTCTTTTTATTTAAAAGTACACATTATTATCTCTATTTTTCAGTAAAAATAAATGTGGAATAAGGATTCTGTTTAGAAACTGTGAAGTGCAAATTCAAGTGAGAACCACTTTGAAAAAAATATATTGACCAATGGCAGAGAACATTCTACATCTTTATGCAGGTAGTCATACAAATAAAAAATATCAAAATACAGAAAAAACAGCATTCAATAGGCTTAGTTTCTTTGTTATTATTTTGCAAATTTTTCATATGAGTGCGGAGCTTTCTTTAAAATTTTCTCCTATTAGACCTTCTCCAATATAATAATCTTCAATACAGGTTGAAGGAAGATGTTGAGTATAATATGATGGCGAATTGTTTTATGTCATGGCATATATTTATATGATAGTTAAGCAAACTAACATAAAGTTAGCTATGCATTTGCATACAATTTGTCTACTGAGGCTATTTATTTCAGATTTGAGAGACTTACTTGCTATTCAACATGAGAATTAATACATGTAAATTATTCATTTAAAAATATGTATTCACAATTTAATTTTCAACAATACAATTAAAAATATACAAATATCACTTTCTAGTCTATGGGAATGCATAATATGAAATTGTAAATAACTTAATACATAGTAAATATAATTGAATAAAAAATAATTCAGCAGTTTACTTCTATATTTAATTTTAAGGTAGAAACTATGTTTTTCCTTCAGGTACAGGTATTTTAAATAACAAATACTATTTCTAAAGCAGTTTATAAAAGAGTTTAGAATATGTATTAATTATGACTCTAAATTTAGTTGTATATCATTCTTCTCCATGCTGATCTATGTACATTTCTGACCTGGAAGTCCGTGGGCATCCGGAATATTGGCTAACATTTGATAAAAATAACACAAAAAAACCTAAGGAAAAGCATTTGGCTCTGAACTGAGGAGAATGCATCTCATTAAATCTAAACTGCAAGATAAAACATTATCAAGCAGTGTGAGCATAAAAGAACTGCTGTTGCAAATGCACATTTACCCTACAGAATTCACAGAAGTTAAGTGGTGTTACTAAAATTTGATGCCTAGGCCATTTGTATAGGAGGCAAGTATATTCAAATCTTCTGTGCAATTTGCCTCAAGATGTCTTTTTCAGTAATGATCATTTATGAGGCTTATGAAACAGAGAAGGAGGAGAGAGAGAAAGATGGTGGGGGCAGGTATGTGGGTATACAGAAGTAAATATAAATCCTGGGAGACCAGGAACCTATTTTTTTCAGTAAGGGCTTCCACTACTATAACCCCAATCATCTAGTTGCAAGTTAAATAAAGGCAAAAACTAGTGATTTATAATACCAACGTGCTAATGATTTTTAGTGATATGAAGCTATTTCCAAGGATTTCATTAAAAACGCTTGATTTACTGGCTGAGGTGAGTCTGGGCATTCAGAGTTCTAAGAGAACCATGAAGTTTCTCACATGCCTATGAGAATCATGCCAATGGGGCATGTTTTCCTTCACTGAGCCTGTTAACAAGAATAGACAGGAGGAATAACAGAGAATCTAGCCTGGGGTGAGCAAAATGAAGGACTGCTCCATTCAGAATGGAGTCCATCACTAGCAACTGCAATATATTTGGACCCTGGATTTTCACATAGCTCCATTTTTTAATCCTTTCGTGAAATAATTTTCATGTTGAACTCTCTATGCATGAGTCTTTTTTCTTCATTGAAATACTCTGCGAGAAAGAGCAACAAAATGCAATCACGTTATCATTTAGGAATTTCACAAATATGATATTGAGTGAAACATACAAGATGCAAATATTACTAACTCAATAAATGAACCTGTTCCTTTAGACTGCAGAATAGTGCTTAAACTCACTAAAGTCACTTGGAAGACAGGGACAAATAACAGAAACATGGGAGTTTCTTCATGTTTAAGGACATAATGTTGACTATGTTAGCAAATTCTGCTTGCAAAAATTGTTAAAATATTATGCTATTTTGCATGCAATATACAGCAAATAAAATTACCTAAAATGATTTTGGGCAATCATGGAAGAAGGATAAAATATGCTTATATGGACTGTGGTGGAATTAGCAATTTTCATGTTGCCTTGAGTAGTACCAATCTATTTATAACTCTCAGGTTAATTCATATACAATTCATAAACTCTGTGAACAGTGTTTTCGACTTTCAAAACAATATGCAATCATAGCCTACTTTCAGTACTGAAATAATTTGAAAATTCCAATAATAATACACTTCATTTCTTTAAAAAAAAAAGAAACGGAAAAGTTTTGACATCTGTACCTTTGTAGCCAATTGAGTCAGGTCTCCTTTTATATTATTTAAATCACATATATGTATACATAATTGTTGTACATTTTATTTCATGGCTTGAAAACTCCAAAATTTAATATGAGAAAAAATTTATTTCATTTGTTTTAGGTGTCTGTATCTGAAACTAAGAAGTAAATCAGACTAACAATGTTTCTTCTCTTTACTTGAATGACCAGAAAGAGGATTGTCTAGATTAGTTCATGTTTGCATTCCTTACACTAGAGGCTCTCAATTTCACTTGTGTAACAGAATTACAGTAGAACATAATTGGGGGGGCTTGTTCAAAACAGGGTCACCTGGCATGTACCCTAAATCTTGGCACTTTATTAGGCAGGAAACAGAGATAAGAACATGTGTTTTTTACACATTCCCAGAGGATGTGCTGCTGATGACATGTGTCACATTTTAGAAGCTCTGTGTGACAACTGCTATATGGAGTTTCTCTTTCCCACTCCGGGTACCTGTACTCCTCACTTAGACATCATGATTTTTCATCTATAAAATATTAGGAGCCTAGAACTGTGTATGGTTTGGGGGAGGCATGTAATAATATGTTGGAATAAGTAGGTGATTGAAAAAATCTTGATACTAGCAATGACTCAGTTCCCCTTTAAATCTAATTTTGCAGAAATGACTGAGATAGAATCCCAGAAGGTGAGTTAAACATCTTCACTTTACAGATGAGAAAACAGAGTTCCAGAGAATTTAGCAGAAATGACTAAAGTTCAGAAAGTCAGGAGAACAGCCAACTACCACTATTTTCCTTATTTAAAAGAATATGGCATATTAAGCGCACCAGAGAATCTATGGAGAAATCAGACAATAAACTATTTCTCTTAATGTTTTATCTTTTGTTTCAAACTGAGAAGTAGAAAACATAGGAATTTGAATTTGTGTGCTTAACTTGGGTATTCTGCTATAAAGTGGGATACACAGTGGATGCTGCACAAGGCTTCAAAAACAAGGTCCCTTCCATCAAAATTCTGCGTTCTAGTTAGGGAGACATAATTCAGAAATAAATCATACACAATGATACCAGAGAGCACCGATTTGAAGTACCCTGGCACTTATTATATATGAACTAGCAGGCAGAATAAAAATATACTTAGGAAACATCTTTATCCATGAGTTAGAATCTGAACAGAAAGACATTTGTGATAGAAATGCAAGGAGAGAGCGGTGAGTAGCTGAGTTTGGGTACATAGCACATCATATATCACAGGTATCAAAAAGATTTCGAATGGGTGAGGTAGAACTCATTGAAAACAATTGGCGAGGTCATATGTTGGCACACTTTTGGAAATTATTTGATGTTATGAAGCATTGCCATGTTTGCTTAGGATGTGGCCCAGAAAAAGCTGCTGAATTTTAGTGTTTCTTTGATCATACCTTTTTCCATCCACTCTAGCATCCACTTGGATGAATACATTTCATCAGAAAATGTCTGTCATCACAAGATCCACCCACAGTGTTCATCTCAACGTCTTGATCTGGTTTCAAATACGAGTTATTAGACTAACCCAAATTTATTTGTTTGAATATAATGATTTTATACAGTATATTTCAAAGCTACTTCTTGTTTCTCTTCTATCTTAGGAGATAAACATTGAGGCTCTTTTTTTGTTGTTGTTGTTGTTGTGAACCCATGCCTCCAAACAGGTTCTTAGTCTATTATCCAGTAATTATACTAATTCTTTCATTTGAAACTGATTTAGTATAAAAAGCACGTGAACATTCATACACACACACAGAGATACACACACGATGTCATCCCCCACAGAAACACAGAGCAACACATAGAGGTCATACTCATTTTCTCCTGCACCAAACTGCACCCAAATACACACACACACACACACACACACACACACACACACACACACACTCAAACATACAGGTGCATTACCTTTTGATCTGTTATTAAATTGTAAGTAAATCTTCTACCCTGAAGTTACATCAGTGTAAACAAAAGCCTTGCCTGAGATCGTTTCAAGAGAAATTCCTCATATTGACTGTCCCTCTGTTCATATTCAGCCATTGGTCTCAGTGATCAACCTACTCCATCTGCTCCTACTTTTAATGATTTTTTCCATCACATTGATTAGTTCAGCAGCCCTTTTGGTTTTTAGGCCATTGTCAGTCAGTTGTTTATTCTCAACTTTCCAATTAAAAAGTGTTTTATTTTGAAATATTTTGTCTTCACCTCAGAACATCAGTAACTTGGTGTGCCTCTCTTACAGGCACCACTGCAGGTAAGAATCTGTGATGAATTGCTAGGCAATTTATGTGATAGAATTCTAAGTACCACTGATTAACCACCTGTTTATAACTAGGTGACTCTACAGTATCGAGAATTATGTATCCACATTTCAGGAATATTTGGCTCTTGACAAAAGTTGATGTTTTCGATGTCCAAGTCAGATTGAATATTGTACTCTTGAAGTTTAAGAGTTGCAGATGATCTCTTAAAGAGATTGTTTCTGAAAGCGTGAAAACATTTTTTACAATAAAATCTTCAGGTACAGAATTTAGTTATTCTAATAATAAAATATTTATTTTCATAAATTTCCACAAAATTCTATAAATACATTTTTAGTGTGTAGAAGAGTCATATCATATGTACTTAGTTGTCAATCTTTATGTAACTTCCTATTAAAGGCTTAAGGAGTTGAAAAATGTGTATTTATATTAGAAAACTCACATAAGTAGAGAATTTAGTAGAGAAACAGCAAGCCACTTTAAAGTGGAAAAAATTCAGCTCTTAAATTGTAAAGCAGAAGTGAAATGTATTAACTGTTCACAGTGTTTATCATGTTAATTAAAAACTTGGAATCATTAATTCTACCGCTAAGTCAGTTCATCAAGTTGTAACAGAATACCAAGCATAAAGTTAACCAAGCATTAAGTGATGCTTTGAAGGCGTTATTTATATTTCCCTAATCTCTGAATTTATGAAGTTTAGTCGTTAATTCTATTAATTTCTGATTATGGTTTGCTAAAACAGGGACTAATGCATTCTACAATAAATGTTTAATTTTGGTAACCAATAATTATTCTTTAAGAGTTTTTTCAATTAACCAATAATTTTATAAACCTCAAAAAATACTCGACTTATATTTTTAAAAGTAAATTACTTCAGACACCAAAACTTTCAATGTTATAATAGTAACCAATGCAAATGAAGCATGGAGTACTTTCAGTATTTTAACACCTTTATAAATTTATAAATATGTTTATAGTGTTGAGCCACGTTCATATATCTGAATTGCTCATAGGATGTTGAGTCAGGATTAGTGCCAAGAATTCATAGACAGTTTGGGCTACAATTGTGAGCTCCACAACACATTGTCTTAAAGAGGTCAATAAAACTGAATATCTACTAAAATGCTATTTAGCTCTGCTGAATATCCACCCGAGAATTTTCTTACCATAGGATGGCAATGTGAATCTCCTTCCTGATGTAACTGTGTGTATATCAACTCTGCATCAATACCTTCAGGGAAGTTCTATTTCAGCAAAACAAATGTTTGAAAATAAATCCCAATGTCATATCATTTTATTCTAGCTATGGGCAACTATATAGGGAAGATATTTTAACTGGTTAAGATATAAACTATTTCAGATTCTCTATTGTCACACACGTTACATTAAAAGCATGAAAAATGTCACTTAAAGTAATGCTCAGGGGTAAATGGCACATTCACTTTCTCCTGACATGATCAACAATTCTTTCTCTGTCTGTGCTTGTTTGTGTGTGTTTATGTATGCTATCACACAGTTTCCTCCACAAAAGAGAAAATCAAAAGGGGGTGAAAGCTTCTAAAATCACTTACAATATGGATGTAGCAATATAGTTTCCGTTTATATCTTCCCCAAGGCAAAGAGCCTGTGCAGATGTTGTGGGAACTAACTTCCCACAGTGTTTGAAACACAAATCACTAACTTGTTACCAGTCTTCATTGGAAGTCAGGATACAAAACAATTTAAACACCTTAGCTGAGATGCAGTACAGCCTCTTCTACATTCATTTAAACTATTGAGTTTAATAGTACAACATTCATAAGCCTGCTATGCTCTGGGAGGGGTACTTTGTTCTAATATGCTTCTGAAGGTGTTTTGAGCCAGGTGTGTCGAGAAAACCAAGGAAACACAGCAAACAAAATTAACTAAGCAGGGCTCACAGAGACTGGACCAACAACCACAGAGTCTGTAAAGGCCTGAGCTAGGTCTTCTGCATATATATTACAGTTGTACAACTTGATGGTTTTGTGTGCCTAGTGGAAGTGGGCAGGACTGTCTCCGACTGTTTTGCCCACTCTTGAGACCCTTTTCTTCCCATTGGTTTGCCTTGACCATCCTCTATATGAGGTATTTTCCCTAACCTTATTGTATCTTGTTAGGGCATGTTCAGTTGTTATTCCTGGGAAACCTACTCTTATTTTAAAGGGGAATGAAGGAAGATTGGATATGGGGGAAAGGGGAAGTAATAGGGAGATCAGGAGTGAATGGAGGGGAAACTAGGGTTGTTATGTAATGTATGAGAAAAAAAAAGAAGAAAAGAAGATAGAGATCAAAAGCAGAAGATACAAAAGTAGAAGAAATAGAAGATAGGAGTAGAAGAAGGAGAAAAAAAGGAGGAGGAGGAAGAGAAGCTGGTATATCTTTAGATATCTTCCAGATAGGTGTACAACTAAACAATTTGGTACATGCTTACACAGTAAGATTGACAGACAGAAGATAGATGATAGAGATAGACAGACAGACAGACAGACAGATAGATAGATAGATAGATAGATAGATGGCAGATAGGTGTTACATAAAATATAGATAGATGATAGATGGGATAGATAGACAGACAGACAGACAGGTATATTTTAGATAGATAGGAGTTTAAAGTAAACAACAAAGAGAATGTGGATTCTTAATGGATATAGCTTGACTGCTATGACTACTTTACTAATCAGTGTATAAATGTGTTTGCAAAAGTGAACTGAAAAGTTCTAAAGCTTCTAATCATTCATTACCTGTTGTTGACATGATTCGTTGTAGTTAGGCTGAAATCATTCATAAAACTATTATTTTTAATGTCTATTGTTTCTAGATATTGTTAAAGGAATCTGCATCAGAGGAAAATGCAAAGTCCTTCTTTGCTGTAGTTTCAAGAGAAAAAGAGTAAATGATACTAAAATCATTAAAGTATAAACATTTTTAAATGATAATAAACACAATGGATCTGAATAACACACAAAAGTGAGATAGAAATTTGTAAGATGGTTACCATTTAAAAAGAGCACTGGCCAAGGCCAGGTATGATAAAAACACCCTTGAATCTAGCATTATGAAGCAAAAGGCACACATCTCTTTGAATTAAAGGCCAGCCTAGCCTACATAGCAAGTTCTAGGAAGCCAGTGCTAAACAGAGAGACCCTGTTTCAAAACAACAGAAAAATAAATGAAGAAAGAATACTGAAGTAAATCTCATTGAGTGGGAGTACTTGAGAAGAGATTTCAATGAGATGCAAGCCCATGGACTACAGAAAGGAAAATTTACTAGCAGAGAAAAAGAACTTGAAAGAATGCCTGTGATTGCACAACAGAAATTTCTTTAAAAAGTAGTTTGTTTTTATTTTATGTACATTGAAGTTTTGCCTGCGTGTGTGTTTGTGTGAGCATGTTGGATCCTCAGTATGGAGTTACAGAGAGTTTTGGACGGTGATGCTGGTGCTGAGAATTGTATCGAATCTTCCAGAGAAGTAGTCAGTACTCTTAATCACTGAGGTATCAGATGCAAGCCCATGGACTAAAGAAACAAAAATTTACCGTGAAAGAAAAAGGGCTTAGTAAAATTGCCGTGACTGCAGTTTCTTGATTGATGTATAGTTCATTAATTACTGAAAATCAATTAGGGTTCCTGTGACTAGGTACACCATATGGAAGCTGAGTAAATAAATGGGAAATACCTGTAAAGATCTTTGACTAGAACCTCGAAAACACTGACGGCTCTTACAATTTAGAATTCATTATCATCTGGAGTTATGCTATGCTAATCTTTCTATGTTCAGTAAGGATATCCTGACTATGAATGATCACTTATCAAGTAAAAGTATGTGGTAGAGAACCACAATGTGAGATATAGGTCATAAATTCTAGGATTCATATCTCATGGAAATGACAAGAAATTGACTTGTGATCAATATACACAGAATTGAGAGATAATATATTATCTCTCATATATTTATATTGTGATCAATATAAACAGAATATTTGACTAATGCTCTGAATATTTGCACTTGGTCTTCCAAACATGCCTAAGGATGTCTTCTATTTTGAATATTATTTACTATAATGCAGTTAGTTTTGGGATTCATGACAACCCTGAACTGTCTTTCTGTCTTTGACCTTTGTGTTATTATGTCAATTTAGATTCTGAAAAGTCTAAATACCAGTTCTCATTTTGAAATTTTACCAGAATGCTTCCTTTTTGTTTATAGAAATGTTTCATCGCCTATATTTTTCTTATTACACAATGATAACTGAAGGTGTTGATTCCTCATCCTAGACTAATAGGGACTAAAATAAATATCCATATTGTCAATTGGAGCTGGTGGTCAAATATAAGGTCCATACTCTTTGCAGACATTGCTTTATAGTGTAGAAACAAAAGATAAAGGCACTCAAGCACATACCAACCCACGATTCCAGGTTATTGAGTTGCTGTTGATTTGGGAGCCATTGATTCCAGTTGAAAGAAGGCAGCCAGGCAGTGGTAGCGCACGCCTTTAATGCCAGCACTTGGGAGGCAGAGGCAGGTGGATCTCTGTGAGTTCAAGGCCAGCCTGGTCTACAAGAGCTAGTTCCAGGACAGGCTCCCAAAAGCTACAGAGAAACGCTGTCTTGAAAAGCCAAAAAAAAAAAAAAGAAAGAAAGAAAGAAAAGAAAAGAAAAGAAAGAAGCTAAGCTCTTTCTTCACTTCAAATCTAGCACCTAAAAGTATGTGCTTGGATTACAGCTAACTACCAACTACTTTATTACATTGAATGTGAATCATATTCACCTTCAAAGGAGGAACAGACATATGATGTTGCCTCCAGTATTTCAAAAGAAAAGATAAACCACAGAGACGTCCTCATGAGTTTTAAAAAGTACAGAATAATGCACGATTAGTTGGTCATGTGTCAGGCACAATGAATGAATGTTAGTGAACACAGAGAAGTATTTATGATATTAGCACGAAATCATTTCTCTTAAATGGTAATAGACTTATGCCTAGTTTTCCATGCAGAGTTTTTGTGTGATCTAGCATTTTTTTAATATTTAGTTCTTAAAATATGATTGGCGTTCTTATTAATATTGGAGCATGTCATTGATAATACCATAGCTACAATGTCATTTTATCTCTAGGCTTAGGAATGTAGCTAGATCCTACACCTTGCCGGAAATGTATGAGGCTCTTTAAATTCTCAGCACCACCAGAAAAAGATATAAAAAGCAAGAATTTTATGATGAGTTGGTCCAATTTCTTTCATATAGTAGACCCATGATCAAGATGAAAATAATAGTTTCTGTTTTCTTCTTTGTGGAAATTCTTTCCATTAACAGGTATATTCATGAACACAAATATGCTGTCTGTCATCTGCCTCACAAGTCTTTAACAGAGGAAGAAGAAGAATCATCAGATTAATGGGTTTTGGAAGAATTGTCTATTGTGAGCTTCTAAGGTTCATATTTCTCATTCTTCTGGAAAGTTCACCTACAGATAAAATAATTCAGTGCTCCATTAGGACAAGCTCTGCCTTACAAGTCAATAAAGACTGGGTTTTCATCTCCATCTGACATACTTTTGCTTTTCATATTGTTTGGAAGCTGAATAGGAAAGATAGGAGCTATCATAGTATTGGTTTAGTGGCTTCAAATATCTTTATTTTACATGTCTATCTAGCTATGGGCAATAGCCCTCAGAGAACAAATTTTGTTGAGAGAAATACTGACAGGAATGGAGAAGGAATATGTTAATGGTGAGTGACCTAGTGTGTTGCCATGGTAACAACAATGATCCAATATTTATTAAAAGCTATCTTTGTGAGAAGAATTGCTTAAAATCCAGTAATTTTAGAAATCTATTTGTTTCCATGATAACCATGTTATAGAGATGAAACTGAAACACAGGGAAGGTGAGTGAGTGGCTTACAAAAATGGAGTTAGAAATACGGAATCAGGAACTGGATCCAGAAATTCTTGCCGTAGTATGTTATTTACAACCAATGTTCTATAAAACTAGAAACCACTAAAAGTAAAATAAAGAACCTGATTACAAGGAACAAGGGTAGGAAAACCAATGTCAAGTTTCTGTGATAAACTTGCAAGGTTGACCTACTCAGATGGGCTATCTAAAAGTTTCTGAAAATAACCAGGTGATTGTCATTGATGTGAGTTGATTCAATGGGAGACTGGAAAATGATAGGGAATATGATAGTGAGTTTTAAAATCTCTCTCCACTCATCTTTGTTTTACATATTGATAATATGCAGAGCACAGGTCTCAGGATGCCAAAGATGACTGATTTTTTCATAAAGAGAACTTGTCAGGCTGATTAGCTGAGAAAGGCTCTCTTGACTGTTCAGCTGAGAAAAATGAAGAAATTTTCTTTGATCCTGGAGGATATCATAATGGCCTGCTATGATGTGAATGTGTCTCCCCATGCTCCCATAATTCAGTCATGACCAGCATAATAATATATAAAACAAAGACTTTTTAAAAAAGTGATTGAACCATGTGTCCACTCAATTCATCATTAAGAGTAGGTGTCCTCACCCTAAATGTGTTTGATCAAGAATGAAATCCCATATTTTCCCTTCTATTTGACCATTTAAGGAGAACATAACAACAATATCCTCATCAAACATTATTATGTTGATTTTTGAAACCCCAGCATTATTTAGTGTGTTAAATTAGTCTGCATTCTTGATACATTACTTAGTTGGTGGTCTATTGTTTTAGCATCAGAGACAAGAAGGAAACTGCCACTAAAGAACTGGAGTGATTCTGTAATGTGTTCTCGACATGTGCATGTGTTTGCAGAGTGGAGTATTCGGTAGCGATGAGGAAACTCCTTTGGTCTTAGGGCAGATCACTGAGAATGAGTGTTGATAAGATTAAAAGTTACAGAGATTGTCCTCCATATTAGGTTACTTAAGTGCCAATAAGCAGCATGCTAGTGGAACTATGAACAACAAAAACAATTTCTGGTAAGCTTCCAGAAAAAAATGGGAAGCATAAAGGCAGTAACCATAAAAGGGTCATGTATTCCATAATTCCTGAACCTCAGCTTACACACACACACACACACACACACACACACACACTCACTCATCTATATATCTATATATATGTATATATGTATATATGTATATATATGTATAGATAATGTATATGCATGTATATATTTCCTGTAATTTATAAAAAGCAGAAACCAAAACTATGATCTATGATACTTGATAGAAGACCTTTAAGCAGCAAAATTTCCAGAGCACTGTGTAGAGCTTCTTTTACTTATCTGTAGTAAAATAGAAGATGAGAAGAAAAGACTTTAAGATAGAGGTCATAATCAATAAAGAGATGGTAAAATGTTGGAAGATTGGCAGCCAGGTGATGTGAAAAATAAGTATATTCAGAATAGGTAACCAATGCTGTGGCTAAGAAACTCATTGGTTAGAAGTCTAACAAGGAAAGAAAGAAACTGGGTACCATTCCCTAAAACAATAGGAGAATGATCTCAAAACATTTTGGAGATTTTTTTGATACACTAGGAAGTGTGGGGTAGAAGCTTGTGGTCTGTGGATACTGATCACTGAGGCTACAAATGTCTTAGAACCTTCTCTTTAAGTCATTCTTTTCACTCTGGATATGAGATGAGTGTGGAACTATATATATTTGATTGAATCAGAAATTAGTGCTCTCCAGTTGTCTATGGATAGTAAGCATTTCAATGGCGCATGATCAACCCCCTAGAGTTCGTAGCCCTGACCGAAAACTTCCAGTAGAGATCTCCTTTGTTAGTGATGGGGGCTTGTAAGCCCCCGGCTTACTCATGCTCACAACAACAGCTGAGTCCCAGAATGGAAAGGCCTTGCTGTATCTAGGACACACCATTTCACAGCCGCTCTTGCCAACCTCTGGATCTTACAATCTTTTAGACATTATCACTACACCCAATTCCTCACTATCAATTTTCTGTGTTAGTCAGACTTTCTTTTGACTAATACCCCAGAGGAGCAATGCATAAAGATGGATATATTTTGCATCATGATTTCATACTATTTATTTCTATCACAGCTGGATCTGTTTGCATTGATCTTGAAGAAAGCAAGAGAGCCTGATGATGATGAGAACAAGCGGCTGATGCTGTTCATTTTCTAGGAGCCAAGATGGAGAGAGAGAAAGAACAGCAAGATCAGGTGCTGATAACCTCAAAGATACAATGCATTTGACCCAATTCTTCCAGGCAGGAACCACAGAGGAGCTTTTAGCTTCGTCCAAAAGAGAAATGAGTGACTGTTTGAACTGATGGTGCACACTGCTATCATCTGCATACAGACGGTTTTGTAGAAACAAGCAATGGAAGAGTTTAGAGATATGGAAGTTTCCACTTAGATTTTTCAGGTATGCGTGGGATACCAGGGTATATGTAGTGATGTCAGAATTGCTATGGGGAGCATATCAGAGTTCAATTCTTAAGCTATGACAGTGGGGCCAAAGATGCATTTTAGAGTATTGACTGATAGAAGTGATAAGAACCTCAACCATCTGCTGGAGAAAGCCACATGCAGTAGATAAAGCCAGCTCAAGATAGAATATAAGGCACAGTTAGAAGAGCTTCAGGGGTTGGAATTCCCAAGTCCTTGGGATCTTACATCATCTTACTATGTGTGGTCGATCCTAGGTATTTACCATTTGTGCTGCAAATTTTCAATCTTTCTTCTGTCTATTGCTTTATTATCATGCCAGCATCTCTCCTTTTGGAGTTTGAGTGTTTTTTCTCTATCATTGCATGTTAAAAGTATGTATGGTTCTTCGTGAATCACAGCGTCTTACACTAAAACCACACTTGAAACACATCTAATTTTGGACTAACCTTTTCCAGACTGATTGCAACCTGTTAATACAAAACATTACTGGGAAGGGGCTATGTTTATTTTACAATATCACAGAGAGTTCTGTGGAGTAAAAGTTAAATGTCCTCATAGGCTTACAATGCTGAAGATTTAATTTTCTCTCCAGGAGCACTATTTTTTTGTGTATTCTAGAAGCTTTATGATGTGCCTGCTATGAATGAGAAGTTCACTGGCAGCTGCATTTGGAGGATTGTGTCTTCCTGCCCTCTGTCTCATTCCAGTTTCCTGTCTTTGTAACACACAGGTGCTGCCATGGTCTTCTGACTTTCTGCACATCTAAAACAGTAGATCCGGCTGACTATGGACTAACTCCAATGAAACCTTAAGTAAAAATCAATCCTTTATTTTCTTAATTGTTCTCCTTGGGTTTGTGTCTCAGTGATGACAAGCCCAACAATTTGTATTGTTAGGCAACACATGCTGCAAGTACCAAATGCATGGAAACTGAAACATTCCCCTGTGTCCAGAAAAGGCACGGGAATTAGGCTACCTGAAACCCTGGGATCTCAGTGCTGGTACTAGTGCATCTGGAGAAGAGCAATAGACTCACAAAGGAGCATCCTGAAAGCTAAAATTTTACTATTTCTCTTGTTGGGTTTTGAAATTACTTTAGAAATATATATATATATATATATATATATATATAAAACTTTAGAACTAAATTATATATATATATATAGTGCTCACTTTGGAATAACTAAATGTCATTTTCCACCATTGTATTTGAAGATACATAACTTACTCGATTTTACCAGTTCCCAGTTGAAGAAAATTTGCATCAGGATGAATCACACTTGAAATATCAATCCTGTAGACCAGTATTTGGGATATAAATTTCAAACACGATTTTAGAATAAGTTAGGACTTTTCCAAGATATTTAGATTTTTTTAAATGTATTTTATATGTGAACAGCATGTGCTTTTGTGTTGCACAAGTACTAAGTCTAGGCATTAAAGAAGTCCCTTCAAAAACTCTTTTGCTGTGCTCAGAGGATGACTTCTCAGTATTGAGTAGACATGATGGTTTCTCCACATTAGATGATATGGAATCGAGTGTTCTCATGAAAAATGAATGATGGTAATAATGGGGGTGTGTAGGGTTGTTTTCCTATATCCAAATACCTCCCATCATGGAAATAAAATAAATAAATTAATTAAAATGTAGTTCTCCTGCATTAGTGATGATTAGTGATTGGTCCTTGGTTTTTTTTCATTCTAAAAGAAGGAAGAAAAGAAAAAAAAGGAAGAACTACGTTTTTGTTCTATACATTTCCCTAGCTTGTTATAAAGCCATGACCAAAAGCAACAGGCAGGAAAGAGTTTATTGGCTTCCAAATCACAGTTCTCCACTGACGAAATTCAAACTCATAATTCAAGACAGAAACCAACAGGTGGGAGTGCTGCTTGTTGACTTCCTCCCTGTTCCATGCTTAGTTTTAATACAGTGCATAATTACCTGCCCAGATGATAGCTCTCAACACACACACGCACACACACACACACACACACACACACAC
>JAQHUG010000225.1:416945-452302 GCA_028555095.1 Dicrostonyx torquatus | reverse complement strand
GAGAGAGAGAGAGAGAGAGAGAGAGAGAGAGAGAGAGAGAGAGAGAAATTTGCTTCCAGGCCAATAAGTAGTTTTTCAGTTGGAGTTTCCACTTTCCAAATGACCCTAGTGTACATCAATTGACAAAAAAAGACAAAAATTAAAAAAAAAACTAACCACCATGCTGCTATTTGATAATAACTACACAAAGCAGACTAAAAAGGGCCCTGTTTGTTGTCAAGCTCAGACTGATATGTTAAGTAAATACAGTAAACTCTAGCAATTTTCCAGTAAATATATGATTTTGTATAAAAAGTTCAGCTGCAATGGAGGATTGCTGAAGGATGAAAACATCTAATGCAATAAGGCATAATGCACAAAGGAGCCTAACTAATATTCAGTATTATATGATAAAGATTTAATATGATGTTTTGCTTTCTCATTGCAGTAAAATACATTGTGCATGATATATTTGTGTGTTTGTGTGTATGTATGTATATATGTATGTATGTACATACATATATATCTAATCCTGGCAAACATTTGTAGTTAAAGTGTAGCTGAGAAAGTAAAGTATTATTGTGTATATTCAAAATAATTGAAAATTGCATATATGAGTGTTGATTTTATATAAGGGTGTTAGTGAAGCGATTTTTATAAATATAAAAAATCTAGATACAAATATGCCCTGTTTACATCAGGACTCACTTTATGGTCACCAAGCTACAGAAATTTATGGATTCTAATATGTTGAACTGCATGACCAAAACACTTTTTATTAGGAACATGGAGGATTTGAAGAGATGTAACTTGATTTTTAAGAAAAATAAAAACAATAACGGAATCATATCTATGATAAGTAAGCTCATTGTACACATAGTGGAGAGTTTGGCTACTCTCCCAAGTATCTCCTAGGAGAATGAACTGACTGAGAATTAAAAAATAGTCTCTCTGAGATATCTCAAGAAGGCAAAAGTACACAGATATCTTGGACTTCCTATTAAGGTTCTCTTTACAAGCTGAGATTAAAATGAAAAGGAGTCCCTGCATGATGAGCTATGTAAGCCTTCTCATTCAGTGTTGGATATCAGGTAAATAACATGGAAAGAAGCCATGCTGCTGTCTTAGTCTTCAGTCATACACGGAGGTAACAGAAGAAAATTGTTGTAACTACATTCATACCAGTTTGTATGCCTATGTGATTAAAGGTGAGACAATTTAATGGTGAGATTGAATGGCAGGTCAAGGCACTTGCCACCAAGACTGAATTAGTACTCCAGAGCCCACAAGGTTGATAGAGGGAGCTGAGAGCTTCAAGTTGTCCTGTGATCACCGCATATGTGCCTTAGTGTCTCCACGCTCCCTCAACACACAATAAATAAATGTAAGTTAAAATAAATCTAAATAAAATGTGTAATAAATTTAGACAGATGATTCTGGGTTAATATTGTTTAGTAATCAAATCTCAGATGACAAAGTACATAAAAATACTTATGATGTGTGACTCAAAAACTTATTCATACAAAGTTCTATAATAAAGATGCATTATGGTGATACAAACAGACACAAAACTAACAGACTAGAAGGCAAAGTGATATTTTGTCATCCTCTGAGTTGAATCACTTGCAAAATTGTATTTCACATATTTTCTTTATTCTTTTTCTTTATTTTACCCTTCCTTTGGTTTTACAAGGATCTTGCAAATTAACATGCCTACTGGCTTTATCTGTTCACTAAATCATTTTCTCTTTTTCTTCTATTTATCTATATTTATTACACTTTATTAAAAAGCCATATTGTTGAATAAGAATAAATAAACTTGTCCTTATTATGATATTTCACACCACCTAAAGTGATGCCCATTATCTTCAGAGTTCTAAAAACAATATTAGTTCTAGTCAAAACTTGAGTGTGTTTCTGAACTTATTCATAATGGATCTTTTAGGAAGCAGTATAAAGAGTTTTAAAAAATTAAAAATCACCTAAATTGTAACATAAGAATTCAGCTTGAAATACTGAGTATTATAAAATTAACTTTTTCAAAATATCTTATTGTAAAACTTATTTCAATAATAGTCAATTCTAAGGTCTATATAAATTTTAAAAGTATTACCAAGTCCATAAAATATAGGCATGAAACCAAAATCAAAGCCTCAAAGTGAAGCAAGTGGATTTAACACACATAAGTAAAAAGTCATGTTCCCCTAAAACTGTGTAAATTACATTTGCATGCATAACATACATACTTAACACAAACACACACACCTACATCTCACCACACCAGAGAGAGAGAAAGAGAGAGAGAGAGAGAGAGAGAGAGAGAGAATTAAGAGAAATTATTGTAAGATACAACAAGGTCTTGGCTTCCTAGACACTACGTGCCAATAGAGATTCTCATTGAGCAGATTTTTAAATGATTGACCTCTAAAATCTATTCCTATATGATATTGAAGTAGCATTTTCACAGTATCAAATTCCATGCTTTTTCTGCTTTCTACAATTACATTCAAAGATGTAACTAAAGAGATTTTCTTTGATGAAAGATTAGTCTTGCTAATACATTTATTTTATAATGGCATTTTTGCTCAAAATAAATTAATCATATTCTATTTACCATATTCAAATATTTTAGGGGTTTTGTTCAAGATAGGCTCTGATTGCGATAGTTTGCAGCCTCTAAGTTGTTTAATTTTCACAACAGTTTTGCAAAAATATCACGTATTTTATGAATACCCAATTAAATGCTAAAATTAGAGAGTTACAAAACAACCCTCTTGGTATCAGTCTCCAGGAAGTGGCAAAACTTGTTGAAGTCTAATTGTCTGATGTTAGTGTCCATATTCTTAAGTCCTAGGAAAACCAGTCTTCAAGGTTACTAAAGTCCTCAGTTTAATCTTTAAGGCACTCAATAATCTTTTCTGCAAATTAGTACTCTAACCTTATCTCTTTGCTATCACTTTTGGTGCGGGTCTCTAAAGATGTTAATTGCTCCACACACACAAAAAAGTTGAGTAACAGAAAAGTATGAGAATGATCTTTATACATTAAAACTAAGGGAAGACCTACAGTTGTGGGTTTATTTGTCTAAAACAGTCTTTGACATACACTGTTATCAGAAAGTTTTACCCATCTTTTCAAAAAACAGCTTAAGGGAATAGATTATTTAGCAGAATTGTCTGGAAAAGAACAGTTTGTAAAATTACTGTCATCCAAAACAATAAATATCTTGTGGCTTCACTGACAATTTAAGATTTTATATCTTTAATACTTTCAGCTTCATAACCTACAATTCTTCTGTATTCTTTATTTTTCTTCTTAATTACAACATAGCATATTGAGCTGTTAGCTTAAATCACACTGGATCACTGATATTTTCTATGTTGAATTCTCACACCAAAAGCCAATGATACTTTCGTGTTGAATTTATTTATTGGACAATTATAGTGCCAGATGTCTTACTACTTAATGCTGGAATTTTTCACTTTCTTATTTATACATTATTTCTTTCCTAACCTTTTGGCAAACTCACAGAAGTACTGATGCATTAAATATATTTGGAATCCTAGGGATCATTAACTCATTTTGATTTTCCAAACCATTCTCAGATGGAATATATGCTATGGTGTGTTGAATGTAATAACAATAAAATTCAAAATAATCATGTTTGAAACTAGAGTTCTGGATGTTTAGAAAAAAGGAATCTCATGTTATAGCCATTACAATATTCATGTAAACTGAGTCTGAAGTATCTTATTCTTATTTGTTCCAAATATACTTCCAACATTTGAACAGGAATCAGAAAACTGAAATAACAGGTGAGTAAATTAAAAAGAATTTGCTATGATAAGACAGATGAATATAAAATAAATAGTAATCCAAAAAATTAAGAGATAAGACACAAAATTGCATTTCTTGACAATTAGGTTAACAGTCAATGTTGTAGAATGAATGGTCCTCTGTGTGATGAAAGAAGCACCAAACCAAATTCTTGCAAATGAATAAATAAAGCAATGTTACTAAATGAGCCATTTGACACTTAGCTCAAAACATGGAAGTCAATCTGAGTATTTTACTTTAATTTTATGAGTTTTATGAAATAAACATTATTTTTTCTTCTTATTTCTCTCTCTGGATCAAGACTATTTTTTTTCTCTGTAAGGTCACAGAAGAAGGAAAATTTGATTTTATTCATAAGGCAAAGCCAGGTCCTCGATGGATACATGTCTACTTTGAAAACAGCACAGACTTTGTGTTTAGTGAAACTCATTGTTCCAGTTCTGAGTTTAATTCTGAAAACCAAAAGACAGGAAAAGGAAAAGAATGAGAAGTGTGAAGGTGTGGACTTGAAAAGGGGCAGGAAAGAGAAGGGAACAGGAAGAAAGGAGAAGGAAAGAGAGGGAATGGTGGTTTTCTAAGAAATATTTCATCTTGAGTTGCCAGTCTCCTACTCTAAACATTAGAGAACTCAATATGGGTGTTGTGAAAATAAAATTATGAGCAGACTGCTTCCCAGTGGGTTTGCCAGGATAAATCATCTGCAAAATATACCCCTAGACAAATAAATTAGTTAACCTGTTGAATAGAGTGGCTTACTGTTATCCATCTGGATGATAAATAGAGCCAAACTTATGTTGGGGATAATATAAATTTAGACCTTTCCTTGTTAAAAGAAACAAGCTAGAAATTTCAACCGAATCGTAGAGTCAGTTATGTAATATATTATAGGCCCTCTTAGGAACCTAAGAATGTAGTTTGTCTACTTAGAATGCTAGAAGGACAGTCATACATATCATCTGGAAATTGTATGCAGTGTTAGCAATACCACATCCTTTGAAATGTATTTTGTAAAAGCATCAATTCCCTGTTTCTCTACTTTTCAAGCATTCGGTGTTTTTGTGTTGGTTGATAATTGTTGCCTCATGTATTCAACAGTAGTGCTATGGTAAGAATGTGAAATGCCCCCCAAAGGCTAACCAGGTAATAAACAATTGGTCCCAATGTTATTTGACTCTTGGGAAGTAGGTGGAGTCTAATGGCAGAAGGGGATTACTAGCCACCAAGCCTGAGGTGACATAGACTGGTCTTACTTGATGTCCTTACTCTGTTTTCTGAATATGTTGTAAATGTGACCAGTGTGTTTTTTGCTCCTTCTGCTATGCCTTCACAGTCTACTGCCATGGACCTCTGCCATACCATGTTAGACAATGGTCAGCCCCTATGTTGTTTAAGATGTATTTATCCAGCTATCTTATCATTTCATTGAGAAAATAATGAAAGTCCCTGTATTCTGCATGAATTGATATGATGGGTTTTACATGTTATGAGATAAAGGTCATCAGATGAGACCCTTCACTAATCCATAGATGTACTTTGTAACCATCGTAATGTAAGAGAGAAGAAACATTTTTTTCTCTAGGAAACTATGATGCTCTTTAAGATCTATAAATAAGACTCCTCCAAACTCAATGAAATATATGTATATTTAAGGTATCAAACACTTTACTTTCTTTCTTCTTTTTACTTTTTTTTTATTTTCCCCATTTGTGGTTCAACAGATTTGAAGATACATTAACACACATAAAAAATACATAAAATTTGGTGAATAAATATATATTTAGGTTTTTTTTTCAAAATACTGATTACTCTTAATAGAATATCTATGGAGAAGAATGAGACCAAACAACCCCATGTGATTCACAAATGATCTAAGATAAAAAGTCTTTTTCTGCTGTATACACACACCACAGAAGCTAAAGTACTGCTGGAGTCCCAACCCTAGATTGACACATAATTCAAAGAAGACATAGGTTGTCTTGTTTTTATATAGAGAAAACAGAAGTAAAGGTGAGTGAAAAGGGCTAATGACTGAAGTTACATCAAAGCTGTCTTAAGAAATCACATTTTTGCCCTATCAACTGTTAGTCCCCAAAAGGGAATAAGAAAGTCCAGTATAATTTCATTCATTAATATACAGAATTTTATAAGAGAGAATGCAAAGTCTTTGGCTTTATATGACTAATATTTATAAATCATAAAGGAATAATACCTATGATCAATAGTATCAGAAACTCTCCTCCAAACTCATCCCAACTGCTTTTTTACCCCCACCTCCTGAATTCCATCCACAGCCACTCACAGTATCAAATTAGAAAACACGAAGTGTGGACGCAGAAGGAAACCATTACTTAGGTAATGTTTCCTAACTGTTCCCCATTCCACTGCCCTTGTCAATAGAATCAAGAGGCTGCCAAGCAGTGAGCAAGAAATTCAGGATCAATAGAATACCATATGCTTCAGGGAGAGGTTGCAATTACTGTCTTGGAAGGCACTCTAGCAAAATTTCAATATTAAGTCAATGGTCTAAAGGCCTCTGTTTTGATGCCTGCTACACTAGCTAAAATGAGGAAAGATATTTTAAATTGATTCTTATGACAGGTTAATGTGTATGTATGGGGCTGGCTACTGTAAAAGATGTAAAATCTGAGGGAGTAAACCAGCCAGCTCTCAAACCACTCCTCAGAAACCAACATTTATAGCATGCAAATGAAGCGAAATAAGCCATCCTATCCGAGTAAAGCATTATTTTGTATTTGTCTTGTCCACCCGTCCTATGATATATAAGGGGACTATAATTATACCCTTTAAAATTCTACTTATTGAATAATGCAAGAGAAATCATATGCTATATTTCTGGTTGGAGGAAATAGTCTATCTTCATAACAAGTGTTGGAAGTCACTATATTAATAAAGACTATTCCTTCTCCTAAATCCCTCCCATTTTTAAGAGCAAGAGGACCAGTCAAATCCTGTTAAAATGGTAATCTTATGTGCCTATCTAGATTATGACTTCCAAGAGTCATGAATGGCATATTCTTACTCATTTCAAACTAACAATAAAAATGTTTCAAGTTATCATATATGTGTTTATTAAAAAATCACTGAGATACATTTTGAGCTTTATATTGTTTTATTTTGAGCTGAACTGTCAACTGCAATCTATAGAGTGTGCTACTCAATAATCTTTGCTCCTTGAAGAAAGGTGTTCTCATATTTAGAAGAAAAGAGAAGCAGGCTGAGTTAACATTTATGCTCCTGACGACAGAGTCCATGGCAATTTCTTTTCAGCCCTCTGTGATAGGAAAATTAGCAATTTGATATTTCAGGTGAAGAAGGCACAGTAATTTGCAAAGCAGGATGAAGCCTCTAAAAATGAAATACTTTGACCTACATAGTAAAGTAGAAGGCAGAAAAGAGAAGAAACTTCAAAAAAATAACATTGACGTCCTGTAACCCCCAGGAGGTTATTAGTTCATGATTATTTGTGTGTAGGCAGGTGATCACTTCTAACGAGCTTAAGGTACAGATTATAAATTGAGAAGAAGAAAAGGCCTCTGCCTTAGGTAAAGCACAGTATGACCCTTTTTCTACAACTATTAGTGGCATTATATTTGTATGAGTTGTTCAATGGATTGGTCTTCCCTTTGTATTTATAAAATTACAAACAAACAACTCTTACAAAATACTGATTTATGACAGAACAAGCAACATCTGCATTCTCATAACTAAATGTGGAAGAGAATGAGAGGAAAGAATGAAAGGGACATGAGTCTTTTCTTGCTGGGGTATGATTGTAGTTTTTCTTTTATCTTATTGTGTAAAAAATAGAATAACAATAACATAATATGTTGTGTTCAAGTAGTGATGGCGATGTCTAGATGTTCCAAACACGTTTGATTAATCACTAATTTCTGGTAATGTCTTCAATGAGAAATGGCAATGTATTAACTGTTACTTGATATTTTCATAAAGATGTTGCCCAGAAACCCCAAAGCAGGTTATGTTGTAAGAGTCTTTGCCAGACTTCTGATCTAAAGCAAGTTGGAAGAGGGGACATGAATAGATGAATAGATGGCATACTACGTTTAATGAATATTTATTGTATTTGGGGGTATGCCCAAGAAAGAAATGCTTGTGGGAAAATGAAAGACCATGGGACACCTGATGATAAAGTTTGGTCATACAAACATATATGATTGAATGCACAGTGGACACTACCTAACAGACTACTTCGCACCATTCGTTTCTGGATAATTAAGATATTGTCTGATAAGTGAAGCAAAGGTATTGATAATAAGAAGAAAGCTTTAATTATTGAAAGTCATCCCTTCTTCTCATGATTGAAGGAGAATGGTTGCCATAGGAAACCACATTTCCAGTTGTTTCAGAGGGATTAGGAGGTGAGGAGTCTTTAGAGGAGGTCTGTTACTGGAACACTGGCTTTGACAGATTTGGTCTTGCTCTCTCTGTCTGCTGTCTGTGGATCTGGATGCAAGCTCTTAGCTATTTTCCAGTGCTGTGTATACCACCATGCTCACCACGATGATGGCTATAAATTAAGATCTAAAGCTGCATTCAAGCCCCAGCTAAATGCTTTAAAAAAAAAAAAGTTGCCTTGGTTATGACCCAAGGAAGAGAACAGTAACTTAAACACTTAGCTAACAGATAAAGCAGGATGTAGAAGCACTACAGGTGGGAAGCAGTAAACACTGACCTGGATAAATGGCCATTTATTTTCTTGTGTTGGTTTCACTACATGGCTTGCTACCTATAAGGCATATATGTCAAAATGTCTAGGCAGTCCCATCCTACTTGAACACAGTAGTGTATTATGTTATTATCATTCTATTTCTTTACATAATAAGATAAAAACTACAATCATACCCCAGCAAGAAAAGGCTCATGTCCCTTTCATCCTTTCCTCTAATTCTCTTCCACATTTAGCGATGAGAATGCAGTTGTTGCTGGTTCTCTCACAAAACAACAACAAAACATTATATGACATATAACATAAAATACTTGACATGTGATAATGTAAATTATCTACGGAACTGAAAAACATGTTGAAAAGTGGATAAACCAGAATGATTGAAAAGTAAATCACAAATTAAATATATTTATTATTGTGACACAATGTTAAACATATAATGAATCTAATTTAAAAATATCACTAGTTTACAAATCAGTTAGTACAAAATTTTAACTAAAAATTTCTAATCTTATTCTTAAAAGCCATTCTATTAAATGTGTTACCAATGAAACAAAAGTATCCAACATTTAAAAAATAATTTTAGCTTTTCATAGCTGATTTATAATCCTTTTTGTTTCAAATATTAATTTTTGGATTAATCAACTTACTCATGTTTGACTTTTAGGTTTTGGGCTGGTTTCCTTCATCTAATTTATTGGTTTTGTTAAGTGAGCATAGAGGCCAGTAGATTAGAGAATTAAAAAAAAAATGGTATGGGGTGAAAATAAATAAAAGAAAGATACTCTGTGTAATTTGGAGCTAATCCATTTTCTTCATGTTTAAAACTTGAAATGTTAATTTTCTCTGTTGTTAAATATTTACTATGTTGCTGAAAATGAGATTACTGAACAGAAAATCAATTTGATAAGTAAACAAGCCAAGTATGTGCAAACCTTGTCATTAGTCATTTGGAATGAATTTAGTTCTAGATCATAAGACCCTTTACACAATATGAGAAAACCTATTAGGCCACTCCATCTTTTTTTTGTTTTGTTTTTGTTTTTGTTTTTCGAGACAGGGTTTCTCTGTGGCTTTGGAGCCTGTCCTGGAACTAGCTCTTGTAGACCAGGCTGGTCTCGAACTTACAAAGATCCGCCTACCTCTGCCTCCCGAGTGCTGGGAATAAAGGCGTGCGCCACCACCGCCTGGCTTAGGCCACTCCATTTTTACTCAAGTTATCAGAATATATATGTGATTCTCTTACATTAACTACATAGTGACAAACACACAGTTCCTGCTGGTGTGAATAATCCAGTGGACTTTAGGTAATGCTGACCTTTCAAGTTATATAGCATCTCAGAGTTGCTTAAGCTCACATTTGAAGTTCTACAATTAATTCCAAACTTCTACACAATATTAAATTAAAGATATTAAAATTAAATTCTTTTTTATATGCTTGACCCTGACACACCCACACACACACCCACACCACACACACACACACACACACACACACACACACCACACACACATTACTGGACTAAATTATATATTTAATGCTTTAAGTATAATACATTTTTGTAACAAATATCATGAACAGTCATTATATGCATCCAAAGTGTTTATATATAAAAGATTCCACATGATCAAATCAAGGTACATTACTATCCCTTTATCATTTGTTTGTTATTGGATCCTTAAAATCATTAATGATTATTTTATTAGGGTTATTATTTTCATTATGCACCATTTAATTTGTATGAATTGATCTGTGTTATACTTTACTGGTAAAAGGAAGCATTTTTATTTCCTTAATGAGGCACATCACAAACATTATTATAGTGTCAGGAAACTTTCTGGATACTCGCTTTGGTTTTGCTCTAAAGCAAATAAGTCATTATGATTCCATTGAAAATCTCTAAAGAGGATTCAGAAATGAAAAAGCTAACTAAAGGCCTTACAGAAGTATAAGTTGTTTTAGATTCTAATTTCATCCCGTTTTACAAAATAAGACCAAAAGAGAATCTGAATTTCACAAAACTTAGATGATTTATATGATCAAATGCTCTTTAACTCCTGGAAACTTAACCTGAGAATGCTAATATTCCCCGAGACATCATTTATCCCTGTCAGTTTGTGAAATATAATACTAAGGCAGTCAAGCATTGCTTCCTTCTAACAACCAAAAAATTGAGAAGAAAAACTACAATCCTGACAGTATTATGGAAAATAGAAAAATAAGTAATCTTAAATTCAGAGTAGGGTGCAATTGAGAATGGTTTTGTTGTCTGCAAAAAAGGAATGTAATTCTTAAGCACAGGTACAGAGTAGGATTAGTAATGAGGATCTGGGGGGTGAATGCTGAGAGTTAAGCAATCTAATTATACATCACATGGCACCTCTGCACATATACCCTAATAGTAAAGGAGGAATTAATTCTGATTGTGATTGATCTGGTCTGAAATTACAAATGTACAATATCAAGTAGAAAACAGAAGGAACTGGTTAATATCTACAGATAGGTAAACCATTCTGATTTTATTTGTATATGCATTCTAAGGTAGTAGTTTTGCTCAATATTTAAAGGAAATTAAAGCAGCTAGGGACTTTGAAAACAACATTATATCATAGTAAATCATTCTGTACATAAGCTGACGACTCTTGGATTTCTTCACTTGCAAATTTAACCTAAAATTTAGTCATTGAGGAATCGGGTGATAATTAGTTAAGAAAGGACGATGCGGTGGTCTTAGTCTCTGTATATATCCCATCGTCATGAAACCCAGCTCGTAACAATGAGTGTAAGCAGTATTTTCTACGTTTGGGAGAGGGAAAGACAGGCTGTTTGGTCAGTTGTGTCTATTGCCTCATGGTCCTCTATGTTATGTTTTCAACTAGAAGTATCCTAATTCTACATAGTGCCTAGATGTCTTCCTTTACAAGAGTTAGTATGAGCATCGTGTCTCTTTAGAGCAATAGAACATGGACCAGCACACAATTCTTTTCATGTTATAAAGAAAGCAAAGAGTTTGAGTAGAAGAAAGCTTTCAAGTAGAAATATTAACAAAACAAAACTACTTGAATTATAATGCAGAACCTAATATTTAGTTACCATTTTTAAGATAAAACCTCAGTGCCTATTAATTAGATTTTTCCTATCCTACTACTGCTCACCCTGTTAAAATTATCTTAGTGTAAAGAAATATGACTTATCTCTATATCTATATGTATGTCTACTTCTACATTTATGCCTATATCCATATATCTATATCCAAATATATGTACACTCACATACACACACATAAATATACATATGCCAACTTTTGTCATGACTCCAAAGGTTCTGTACCTTCTCCCATTGTCTAAAACTCCAATTTCTTTCTTGCCAAACTCTTTCTCAAGCTAATTGAGCACAGCTATGCTGACAGTTCCTTACAGCCAAGTCATCTCCAAGAATTCAAGGCCTTTCCCTCATACCTTTCTGCTAGGGAAGCACTGTTCTATCCTCAGCTTATTCCAGTATTTTTTTTTTCTTTTCACTCTCAGTTTTGAAGATAAACTTGAAGTTTCTGAGGTGTCTCTCTTTGAATGCATACCAAGACCTATGTAACTATTTTTCTTTAAAGGCAAAAGTTATCAGCAAAGAAAAAATACGTGTGCTGGTTGTTTTATCTTGGAACCACATATACAGCGGAAGTACCATGTGTAAGGAAGCCATTTTGGTTTGCTCACATTCTCTCTCTCTCTCTCTCTCTCTCTCTCTCTCTCTCTCTCTCTCTCTCTCTCTCCATCTCTCTCTCTTTCTTTCATTGTCTCTCTTTCTGCTTTTTGTGATCTCTGATATCTTAAAAACATAGGGGAAAGCCTTATGATACCTGGAGAGAAGTGAGTTAGAAGAGAGTTTTATGAACTGAACTATCAGTCTTAGGGAGATTTTTCATACTAGGAGGGGTGCCATGGTATAGAATCACTGCCAAAAAGCATCATAACTGCTGTCTTTGTCTACTGTGAGTAAATAAAATATGGAAATTTACCTTATAAAAACAGACTTATTCTGGTACTCAAATTCCAGGTTGCATTCCTTTTTAGAATTGTCACTAGGAAAATTCCCATAAGTAATTCTTTCGCATGCCTCTGTTTGCAAATACTACCTACATGGTCTAATGCTGAATTGGACAAAGTATACAATAAACTTAATGATTTTTCTCTTATCCTTTACAAGTAAGAAATAAAAAAGAATAAAATAAAAATATTTGCAACACTCAGGAAGTTGATTTTAACTACCCTGGTAGATATTATTTTTAACAAACTCAAAATCCAATCCTAATAGCCCTATTTCCTGTCTGGTTTTCTAGTGGATAAAAGGTGGGAAGGAAGAGAGAGAGAGAGTGAGTCACAGAGAAAGACAGAGAGAGAGGAAGGAAGGAGGGAGGGAAAGAAGAAAGAAAGGAAGGAAGGAAGAAAATAAGGAAGTGGTTTGTTAGCCTTCTGTTTAATTTAATCCAAATGAGCAACTTTGTTCAATTGGCCATAGGTGCAAATGCAATGAAGGTTTCTAGATTACTTTCCTTTATCCTATCCCTTAACTGCCTCTTCCTTCAATATTGCCTTCTCCAGGTAAGGAAAATGCAAACATCAAGGGATGTAGCATCCATATTGCCATTGTAAGGCAATGAACCTAAGAACATATGTGTAGCACCAAATGATAACTAATGGAGAGAAATAGCACCCACTAATACACCTTCCCAAGAGCCTGAACTAATGATAATCTCTTTCATGAAAAATCCTTGAAAATGCTAAGTACCGTCGGGCGGTGGTGGCGCATGCCTTTAATCCCAGCACGCCGGAGGCAGAGGCAGGTGGATCTTTGTGAGTGCGAGACCAGCCTGGTCTACAAGAGCTAGTTCCAACGCAGGCTCCAAAGCTACAGAGAAACCCTGTCTCAGACAACCAAAAAAAAAAAAAAAGCTAAGCCCCAGGTGTTGGAAACTTGGAGACTTCTTTTTCCATTTCGTCAACTGTACAAAGCTTTACTGATGAAGATGATGCAGAGAAGCACTAAACCTAGAATGACAGCTTCAGCATGCTTGAGGGATCCAGGAAATGGGCAAAAGGCAAAAACAGAACACTAAACACTCAGTCTCCTGCTTAATGAGAGGAGAGATGATTTCACTCCAGCGAATGCACAGAATGTTGGCATGATGAGTTGTGACTCATCTCTGCTGCGGTGATGTAACTCTCAACTTTATGTTTTCATTAAGGAACTAGTCATTTCAATGATCATGGGAAGAAGTTGATCACTTTGCTATCTGGAGATTTTCGACGTTTTACGTTCCAGACAAACTGGAAACAAAGGGGTCGTTAAGAAGGAGTAGTGTTATTAGTGATGCTGTCTTCAAATGAATCATAACCAGACAGAGAGACACGGGAGGGTAAGGTTCTGACGCTTTCCTCTTAATCCTAAAGTAACAATTTCTTGTTGGAACTCAAAATAATTAAATGGCTGTTTTGTAATTATGGAAAAATATATTTCCTTCTTGCTCTTCATTAAAATAAAATGTTAGAATACAGCAAGGAAGTGAACATCAAATAATAGGTGTTATTTGTTAACTAGTCTTATAAAAACTTTCCCCTGGCTCATTATGCATGCAGCAGGAATATAAAAAGTTACATAATTTACAATGCTATTTATATGAAACCATTTCCCCCATATGCAAAATTCACTTTAAATGATTCTTAATTTCATGTGCAAAATACAACCGATGTCTTTGTACTAATGGGCATGCTAAATACAAAAATGATATTACATACATTAAAGACCTGTAAGAACGCAGCAGTAACTTAGTTTGTCTTGCAGGTTGACTAAAAATATATGCATATATCTTAGAGACTTTACAGATTCAAATTAACTATTTCCAGAACTATTTTAGGTACTGTGGTATATTACTTTCCATAATGAGATTTTTTTGAGCTTTGCAGATTCAAAGAAGCAAAAGTGAGTGTCACGTCTGTGAGAATGACAGTCTGATGGCCTGGGTCTTATCAACATAACATCCTGGAGGGAGTGTGAGACAAATAAAATGCTTCCTTCAAGTAAGGGTGAACCTTTCAAATACATTCTAAATTTGCCATAGGCAAATTTCAAAACTGTCTCTTAGAGTCCACATTGAACTATAATCAACTTATAAGCAATATCTCCCCCATAATGCAGCAAACGATAGAAGTGATGAGCTGCTGAGGACAGTGTGACTGGAGGGAGAAGAAAATGTGTCATGAGTTTACACTTTGCATAAGGCAGAAAAACAAATTGGTAGATTGAGCTGCAGTATTTCAGCTGGAGAAAACCACTTGAGCTGGGAAATCGCTTTCAGTTAATGTGCTGCATGTTTTCTTCATGTGAGTGTTTACTAATAGGCCTGAGCATTTTCTGCAAAGTGATGCAGAGTCTCTGCTCCCTCCTGGTTCATAAGCAGGTGCTTTAGGAGAAGTCAGAGACTGAGTTAATCTAAGATCTAGTCAATATGAGGAAAGGTATAGTTACAGTAATGTTATATAGGTATGGGACTGTTGTAAGACATTGAAATTAAAAGATATTCTAATTCTATAGCATGATGCTTCCCTATGTTTTACACAAAACACGATAAATCTGTGAATATCTTAGAAAGTAAATGGATAACTTCATTAGGACTGTAAACACTAGAGACAATGTCTCTGAATGCTACGTGGATGTGATGCACAGAATTCACTAATGGAGCACCAGGATCCTCAGTCTTATTTATTTAGCTTCATTCTGGCCTCAGATAGCAGTGTCTGATGTTCTGCTCTGTTTCCCAGCCTTGATATGCAAAAATATCTCTCTCCAAAGAATCTTCAGGCTTGCTGTATATAGGAAAATTCAGGCCAAATGCTTTCTTGAAGTCGCAGTTCCTCAGGCAATATTAGCTTGATATAATCAATATACTAGTTTGGCATATTTGCGATAACCCCTTCTTTAACCTCTTCAGTGATTTTTATCTTTTGTTGGCTCAGTTCAGAGTCCAGATGTACCTAACCATTTTCTTTTAGATATGAATATCAAATAATTGCACACTGAATTATCTTTTGCAGCATGATGACCTTTTTGATGTTTCTTGTTATCATCAGTATGAATTATACAGCTTGGAATACATCTTACATAGTACCACAGTCCTTTATAGATATAGGTTCTATTTACATTCACTTTTACATGCATATATACGTCATTATTATTTTAGACTCCTGTTAGGGTTTGGGTTTTAAAATCATTTTGAGAATAAGTATAAGTTTTTGAGAGTTAAGATTGACACTTGGGGGCTTAACTTTTCAAGGGAAATAAACATGGCCGTCTGTCCTCCAGTCATCCTGTCTCACCGGGGCACTGAAGCATGGATTGTAAATAGAAGATCCCCCACTGTTTGAGGATTTCAGCTGCACACAGTTGCAATATTTTAAGAGATGACAGCCTCAGCTTCCACGGTAAACTTCCTAGGACTTTCTTTTGAGTTTTTAGGTCTCATTGCTACTCTAATTTTAATTGAGTGCATCAACTATTACAGCTATGACAGAAAAATAAAAGCATTGCTTTTTTTTCAGTGTAACTTAAACACTTTCCCCTTAAATAGACTTAAGTGTACTTACTCATAACGCCTTAAGAGAAAAGGATTAAGGAAAGAGCTAGAAAATTGGGAAATAGGAGAAAGAATTATTTTAATAATTGTTTGAGGATAGTTCAATCATCAGTTAAGGCCACAAAAAAGGAAGGCAATGTAGAAAGTGTAAATTCAGAATCTTCACCACGAATTAAGAGAAGTTTACAATGCAAAATCATTACCTCACTTGTTTTTAATTTTCATCTTAGCTTACAAGGGCATTATCAACAAAAATATTCCAGCTTAAACATAATAATCAGTAAAAATATAACTCTGTTCAACCTTGATTAAATTTCTTTCCTTTCACACAAATAATTGCATGCATTTTTCTAATGGTTGCAGAGAGCAAATATTTTAACAGCTTGTATATGTACATGGCTTTGGTTTTTAACATTCTGAGCCCTTTGAAATAATGAGACAAGAGAAGGGAAGAGAAGAAAACCACCCAAGGTGAAGGGTTAGGAGGGAAGGGCTATGGAAACCATGCAACAGCACCGAAAGAGATGATGTGACCGCTGAGGTCACAGGAATGTAACCCACACCGAAGAATCAATTCCAGATTTATTATCTCGCTGACTTTATGCTGAATCTTTAATTAAAGTCATAATTTTCAAAGTTTAAAGTGATTTCTGAATACATCGTGCCAAATTTGGGTTTTCATTATGGCTTGAAGTCAAAGAGACTGCTTGTATTCACAGTTATAAATATCATGCAATAACTTAGTAAGAACAAGCCACAGGAGAGGCAAAAGTTGTGGCCTAGAGGGGGCTGTAAAGAGTGTGAACTGTCTTCTTATCTACCTGAAGAATAGCTCCGAAGTCTTGTCATCATAAAATTGTGCTTTTATTATTACTGACATTATTTTTCAGATTTTCCCTTGCATTTAAAACCATATGCTCTTTTCTTATGCCTATCCAAACTTTTTAGTATAAGAAGTTTCGCATTGATCTCCCATAGTTTCTAAAGAGTATCAGAGGGAGGATGTCTTATCACCATTTAGAGAAGTATTAGAAAAGAGAAGATAATGATAATATGCTATTGGATTAGATAATAATTTATCTGAAAGTAAAAATATACACTGAAAATTGTATACTTCATTACCACACACACACACACAAGTATAAGAGAGATATACCTTCTTGCAATAAAAAAATAATTTGCTATATTTATTATGAGAATTGTTAAGTCTTTTATAACTTTAATTATATTTATTTTTAAATATCACATTGAATATGAAGTTTGACTCTAAAAACTGAAGTGCCCTCATGTAACATGCCATCTTATCCCATCACAATTGGAAAATAACCAAGTTTAGTGTCACATAAGGTTAAAAAATTGAACAAATGCTGCATGCTTTACCCTTCAGCTTTCTCATCTGTACTGAGTAAATTATTAATGTTCTATATCGATCATAACTCTTCATTTAACCAGTTTACCCTAAACTTCAAATTATTCTGAATTACTAAACTACTCAAATTTAAAGACTCACCAGCCGTAACTGATTAGAATAGCACAGTTAGTTTCTGTTAAAAGCAAACCGTCTTTGAATACTCCTCTCAGCTTACTACCATAAAGTTAAAAACCACTCTAAATATGATATGTTCAATCTTTCAGTCTGATTTTTGTACGTCAAGAATTAAAAATCTTTTATTCTTAGGCACCACAAAGATGTTTGAAATAAAATACCACTCTGTTGAAATTTTACTTTCATTATCAAGCTTACCTGATTTTAGAACGACACGCCTGTAGAAAGGAGACATCTTAGATCAAAGTTTGAAGCAAAATTTATTCTTAAATATTTTTTCCATTTCTTCCTTTTAGATGTATAACATCAGCTCTTCTCCAGTCTCATTACAGAGGCCTCTTAAGGACAATGAGTCCTGAACTGTGAGCCAGCCCTTCTTAGACCTAGAAATAGCTCTGACTTAGACTTGTAAACCGGGAAAATCTGTTCAACCTGTCTGTAGTTCCTCATCTACAGAATGAAGTCCAAGACAGGTGGGGTTGGAAATCTTTTCATATCTAATAGGCAATTGTCTGTTCCATTAATGTGCACGTAATTTTTAGGAGAGCTTCGAATTTGATGTGAAACTTCAATTTGAGTCCGGAGCGAAGGAGTAATAGCTTGAGGATTCTTAATGTGGCCTTAACATTTTCCTGTCATTTTAAATTATTAAAACAAACCCAGTGTAAAGATTAAGCCTGAACCTGATATCAAGTTAGGCTCCTTCTGTGGTTAACAAAAGCTCATGTCCTAGAGAACAGGAAGGGATGTGAGTGTGCCCTTTGACTTCTCCAACTACCTTTGTGCCTGGCGTCTGTTTCCCTTAGAAAAAGAGCTGAAAGCAGAAGACTGGAAGTGCCCCATTCAGTTTCCTCCAAACAAGTCCCGCTGGGGAGGCAGTTTGTTTCTACTTTACTCTTGCCCAGCAGTAGAAGGCTAACAGGAAATGAACTCAGGGACATCTTTATAGGTTCCTTGTCTTACCATGTCCTTCAAGGGCTCTTTCTTTTTATTTTATTTTTTTTAAATTTTATCCTATTATGTCCCATATTTTTTTTCTTCTCTCTTTTAACCGTAAATGTTCTTTTCATATGTATTACAGCTTTCTGTTTAGTGTTTTTATGGGATTCCTGAGTGTGTGAACTAGTATGTCTTTTCTGATGTTGTTAGCTTTTGCTTTGTTTCTATTTTTTATTTTTTTATATTGTTCATTTCTATTTTATTTCTTTCCTATCCCATAGAAGCCTGTTTGCTTTCTGAGAGACAGAAAGGGAACAGACCCGATGGGAGGGAAGGCAGGGAGGAGCTCCTTGGAATAGAAGGAAGGGAAACCTTAACTAGGATATACTACATGAGAAAAAAAAAATCTATTTTCAAGAAATGAAAACTTCAGTATATGTCCTTGAGCTCTTCACACACAGTTGGACCATAGGAAATATCATCCCAATCCCGCTATTTTAAGTTCTATGCGTGGAAAATTTTAAAACCAACCATTGGAATAGATATCTTGTCTTAATTGCCCCAATATATCTTCCAAGTACTCAGTTTCCCTAAAACCCCCTGAGCACACTGAATTCTGTTTTTCCGTAGGGAAAAGGATAGCACTGGTGCTTTCATTCCCATCCCCCAGTATTGATTCAGTGTTAAAACAAATGGAAGTAGAGCAGTGATATGGTAGGGTCAGTCTTAGGAGACTTTAAAGTATCACATTTCAATTTGCATTCATTGTCAATCCCTTAAACAGTTATCCACTGGATACAAGAACTGAGAAGTCTTGCTGCTATTTACAGTCATAAAGCCAATTCTAGAACTGTTTCTAGGAATTGTGGCCTTTGTTTCCAGCTGAGTTGACAATCTTGTCTCATAGAGACATTTAGTGGGCCAAACATTCTGAACCTTAACAAGTCCCTAATGCAAACATAAAGAAGACAGATGCCTGAGCAGCAACAATAGCACACCATTATGCTCTTTTTTAGCACATTTACAGCGTATGATATCGACAGATAAGAGCTTTATGGCTTACAGTGCACTTCTTGGGGTTCATATTATTCAAACTACCTGCCCCTTGGGACTCCACCACTTCTAAAAGGAAATATTAGACATTGTGGTAACAAAGACAGGTATTTGTTTACCAGCTTGGTATCACAAAGCTTTCAAAAATAGTATGCAATCTGTCTCTCAGTGTTAGGTCAGTGTATACTAGATAGTTCAGTGTTTCAGCAAAAGCAGAATGTCTGCTAACAGCATACAACTGCTATGAATTATTTCCCAACTGTCATGTATATAAGCCTCACAGAGTTGACTACACACAGCACATCTGTCCAACTCCTTTTCTTTATACCATTTTTTTTCTTAGTCTTTGGGATGAACTATGCCATGGGGAAATGTCATTACCTTTCATATGTATGAGTGGGACAGCTTCTCTCAATGAATCTTTCCAAAAGTTTGCACTAGTTAAATGTAGCTTTTATTCCTGCATCTACAACCACTGACAGTCTAGGATGATAAATAATTGTTTTCCAGAAATAAAAACCAAGGAACCAGCTCTCATAAACTGAGGATTATTTGAACTCAGCATTTAAACATAAATATTTCCTGTATAAGACATACAAGAGCTCAACACACCCTACGGTAATAATATCCAGAAAATTATAATTTAGTATTCTACAATGAAATATAGAAACATAATCATATGTAAAATGCAGAAAACTAAATATTTAAATATAAAAATAAAATAAATTTACCAATATTGCAAAACAATTAGACATCATAGCAGCTGCAAAAAGAGTGTTAAAATTAATCATGGTCTTATTTCTTGGTATTAGTAACTCACATACTTTTCAAAAATTGATGAGCATAGATAGATCCTTATATGCAAACATTATTCACAACAATTATAAAGACGTAATTAAATAATGCTAGTTTCACATGTTCTTGTATTACTAACCACTCTGAACTTATATAATATTATTAGCCTCTTTGTTAAATTTACCTGCATAGTTTAAGTTGAAACACCATACACCTCCATGTACAGAGACTGGTAAGTTATTTGTGTCTCAGACAAAATAAACTTAAATCTAGCAGCAACTCAATTATTTAAGAATGAAATTAACATTACCTCCAGAAAAACACACCGGAGCCAACTAGAAATTTCAGTACCTAAAGAATCAATCTTTCAAATCTAATTTAAAAACCCGAAAGCTTCTTAATAGCTTAGTTATTAATGTTAATGAAATATGAGATTGAGATATGTATTCAGTAAGAATATTCTTTTATAATGATAAATATTAATAGGTCTAAGGCAACAAATTGATTCACAAAGGGCTAATCATAATTGGATAAAATTGGACTTAAATTGGGTAAAATTAGACAATAGGCTATGAATGTAAAATTTATTACTTATGGTAGAGAAAGAAAAAACAGTGAAATACTTGAGAGTAGAAGATGAAATGGAGTTCACTTGTAGCCAGGAAAGATAGTGAAACACTGAAAATCACAAACATGGTTTCTTGATTGTATCGGAGACAAAGTATCTACCAGAAAATAAGATGATTAGGAAAATAAATTTCCTTAATAGTCTGATGAAAGTATTACTTTGAGACCATGAATCCGAAAATGTAATGAAATGGGCTTTATCTATGTTTAAAATAGGTTTCTTATTCCCCTACAATCTATGGAAACTATTCAGTTCTCCTCCTGTAATTCTCCTATTGAGAAATAATCTAGAATAAAAATTGATATTCCTAAATAGGTAGTGAGTGTTCAATGGGTGTTTACTCAATCAATTAATCAATAAACATTTTTGGACATAAAAATTCAACATATCCCTGAACAAGAACAGGCTAGAGAATTACTAGATTGTATTTACACTATTAGAATTTAAACAGAAAATATAAGTACGGTTGCCTCAAAACTTGCCATAATGTATTTCTGAGAAAATATGTATCATAAGTATATTTATGTATTTGTATGCATATAAAATGTAACAGTCAATAAGAGGAAACAAGCAACTCTAGACATCATAAAACACTATTGGTTTTCTTTGCATGAGTGACAATGATGTGAGACCGTGCAGTGTGAACTGACATTTTATAGACTAATCAATGCCAGGCAAACTAGGAAATCTGAAGTGATGTAGAATGAAGCTGGCATTCTTTATTCACTAATTTGACAGTGTGACTTGAATACTCTTTCCCTTTAGGAGTTGATTCTCATAATGGTGGGAAGCTAGCTAAGCAGAAAATAGGCCTGGCTGTGTCTCACAGAACGTGTCTCACTTTCCTTATGTCTTAGGGTGTAAGTGATTCCTTTGACATGGGTTAGATAGTAACTGATGGCATGAAGGCATATAGAGAAGACTGAACGAGTAAGGCTATGGCAAGAGTGGAGGGAAGATGCTCTCTTAGAAAGCTGTATGGGAAGACTTCCCTGGAAGGAGCGGTTTAAGAAGAAACACAAAGGTAATCTGAGAGCTGCTGTGCAGCAGTTAAGGGAGTGATGGGAAGCAAACACACTGGAAATAAGAGTTGTTGAGAGTGTCTAAAAATACTCTATGTGTAGAGAGAGGTACATGGAAGAGGAAGGTGATGGGTCAAGTTCATTGGAACCAAAGGAGAAGTCTAGCTTGTGTAAACTCTGTGTTTACAGATAATGCTTGGATATGGTTATTAATCATTTCCCCTTCTACTGCTAAGAGAGTAACAGTTTGGATAATAAATGGTCAGCCTAAGAATAGTCCACTAAATAGGTTTTACTATGAATGGACTAAGAAACCATGAAGAGATTGTATTTTATATATAATTGTTAACAGATTCTCTCTGGCCTGTGAACTAACGGTAGGTGATAGGAACCCAAACTGTAACATGTAAGTTTGGCAGTAAGTCAGACAATTGAAAAGAGGATTTTTCTTGTATATATAGAGTTAGTCAGTAGGACTCTGGCTATAGTTGAATATGAGAAGAAACATTTGCTTAATTATTATCTTGTAAGATCCAGTGAAGGGGAGGAGTTATGGGCAACTTTAAAATACCCAGGGCTTAAGTAAGAAGAAGAATTAACATTATCAGGTTCATTGGGCTACAGACACCAGAAGCTTGGTTTATTTCTGTATGATAGTTTTGATGTAGACAAAACTGGAACATGGAGATGGTGGCCTGCACCTTTAATTATAGTACTCGGGAGGTAGAAGCCAGAGGATCTCTATGAGTCTAAGGCCAGCCTGGTCTATATGAGCTAGTTCCAGGACAGGCACTGAAGCTACACAGTGAAACCGTGTCCTGAAAAACAAACAAACAAACAAAAAAGCAAAAAAAAAATAAAACAAACAACAACAAAAAGCCCACAAGTAGATGTATGAGTCTAGTGCAAGAGAAGGGGTACAAATATAAATGCTGACATAAACACAGGTGAAAACACAGCTGGGAGCTGGGGTGCCTTGGTAGTATAGAAAAGGAACTTCATGAGAACTTAGGAATACAGGAACAAACAAGTGAAACTGAAAGCAAGAATCCAGCAAGGATGAAGAAGGATATGAGCACAGGACTAGGATGGACTTTTTAAGAAATGATGGTTTTGATCCTGGAATCACCTAGGATCCCTGTGGTAAGAAAACAGGATCATGAGAAACAGGAGTGAAGATTCTCTTAGAATAGTAGTTTCTTAAATGAGGGACAAAGAGAGAGAGAGGCAGAGACAAGGATACAGGGAGGGAGAGAGAGAGAGAGAGAGAGAGAGAGACAGAGAGAGAGAGAGAGAGAAAGAGAGAGAGAGAGGTAGTACTAGAAATATTGGTCCTTATCACTAGGAATGATATCCCATAAGAAACAACATGAAATGAAGCCAGTAATTTCATCTGAACAGTTCATAGTTCACACAGTGAGAACTTATCTAACTCAAACACTTTCAAAGTGTGTTTTCCAGAAGCTTAGAGAAATGTTAAAGTTTCTTTGAAGCACCCTGTATATGTCTTGCTTTTATTGGCTGATGAATAAAGCTTTTCAGCCAATGATTTAGCAGAATATAGCCAGGCTGGAAGAGATAGTGAGTGTAGGCAGAGTCAGGGAGACAAAATGTAGCTCCCAAAGAAGAAGGACACACCTCATGGCGATATGCAGATTGAAAGAAATACAGATTGAAAGAAATGCAGATTGAAAGAAATTTTAAGATGTAAAAGCTAGCCAAGAATTTGCTAGAGCCATTGGCCAGTGTTGTGATTGATATCATTTCTGTGTGATTATTCAGGTTTGGGGGCCGGGAAAGGAGCAAGCAGTGTCCTCCCACACATTGTTATTCATATTATTATTTTCCCTGCAAACAAATATGTGCTATCTATTCCTCTTCTGTCATGCTCCACAGGTTTCCACTGGCTCTGTGCCTTCGGTGTGATGAAGATGGGTATGTATTACTAACGGTTGTACAGTTGTATATGATAAGTGCATTTGCAGCTTCAATTTCAGGACGTCAGTTTTTCCAAATCAACTTTTAAAGAACTTACATTCTCAGGTGCTTTAGAAACTGTTTTTTTTTCCCTTTCCAATATTTTAGGCTCTGAGTGTTTGTAAACGAAATCCACACACAGGATTAGTGAGAAATACAACGCTGTCCCCTGGAGAGTTTTGAGTCTTAGAAGAGTGCTTCTCAATTCTTAAGGAACATGGGACATAAAACTATCAAAATCACAACGAGAAGAATTCGCCTCATATCTGTATTCTAAACACTACTCTTGAGAATAGGGCCTCAGAGTAATGAAAACGTGACAGATTGCTATGCCAGGGGACACAAGGAGCATTGAAGATTTCAAAATGTAAATAGTGCAGGTTACAAATTTTCTTTAAGGTATCCACCTTCAGGTATCAGAACAAAGTCTGAAAGACATAGATGTTTAACAAGTCACTGGGGGGAATAACTCAGAATTAACACACTAACATCACAACCACTAGACCGTGTATATTTATACAACCTTGTCAGATGTTGGTATAGTTTCTCCAGTAGACATTATGGGGAACATATTTCACCCTTGACCAATTCTAATAGAAATTGTAAATAAATACCTTCTGGATTAAAAATTAATTTAAAGAGATTTCTTTGTATTGGGTCATACAAAAGTAGTGCCAGCATAGTGAAGACACTATAGGGTAGAAAATGAAATTTAAAAACATGTAAGGAAAGATCAGTGGGGAGTTGGTGATAAAACCAGCAGGACATCCATGGTGTTCTAGACAAGGGTATCACTAGCTGACTGGGGAGCACCAGGCAGGCAGAAGCCTAGTGAAGTGGTAAAAACAGCAGGAGAGGGTAAGCACTATCAGGAAAGCAGGGAGGCAGCCAGGGGAGTCCCTTGAAATGTTAATTGAAGTAACAAGCCTAACAAGCCGAGAGCCCAGGGGGTCAAAGAGCAGACTCCCAGAGACAGAGGGAAAGTAGGAAATGAAGAAAAACCAAAAAGAAATGAAATGGAATGAAAAATGTGAGCATACTATTAAAGGGATTGAGAAATATCAATGTGTAAGTTCTTGACCATCCATGAAGAAAGTCTAACTGCTACCACGAACAGTCCTAACAGTCCCATGCTTGAAATATTATAAAGCGTTTTTGAATTACATGAAAAATATTTGTATTCTTTCCAATTCCACGTTAACTTTAGTGACCTCTATACATTCAGTCCCCCAATTAAAAAGAGAGAGAGAGAGAGAGAGAGAGAGAGAGAGAGAGAGAGAGAGAGAGAGAGAGAGAGAGACTCAGCCTGAAGCACCAACAATGAACACTGTAAAGGGGACTGTAGAAAAATAATTTATAGTCCTGTTGTGATATTCCATACAATTAATAAAGTGTAACCTCTGAACCTATCGAAATTGGGTTTAGCAAAGACTACGTGGAACAAAAAGGAAGATATACTGTTACGTTGTTGTTGCTCAAAGGATTTGGAGCACAGCTAAAGTCTGCAATAGCAGCTCTAGTATTCTTTGCGCAAGGCATGGACAAGATATGTGTAGCACACATTTGTCAGAACAGGAAGAAGGAAGCTTTCCATTTGCTTTCTGAAATTGACAATAGGCAGATCTATAGGTAGAACGAACACACACTTACTTGTGCATGTGCACCTGCGTGTGCACGCACGCACGCGCGCGCATACACACACACACACACACACACAAAGAGGGATGAAAAGTCTGGCATATTCTTGACAAATATGGAAAGGGGACAACAAAAGAATGATAAAAAAGGCAAACTACTGGCATCTTTTTCACTCTTCTGACCGGAAACAAGACAGGCAATTTGAGTCAAAGGTCAGTAGGAGGAGTCTGTGGACTGAGCCACCCTTACCAACCAGATAAATCAGGTCAGAACCCGAATAGATATACCCAAGATTGTGGGGGCTATCAGTTTCCCTTACTTTGTTTAAATTGACCAATCCTAATTTAGGAAAAATTCCCACTTCAACAAACATCCTTGAAATCTTCACACTCACTCCAGTAGAGACCAGGCATTGGATTTCCAGGGCTGCTTTCTGTACCTGACTTCTGTGTGCTTTTTCACCATTAAAATAGTTTTAATCTGCTAATTCTGGAAAACTGTCTATTTTCTCAGCAGCTACCTGTTACACTCAAAATATGTCCGACTTTCTAACTGTTTAATTGGCTTAGGAAATGAGCCCTATCAAGACCTATCAAGATGTGTGCACCATTTATTCAGTCTTCAGTAAGTATGAACTGAAGTTATCAGAAAAGAAATACCCACGTGCTTGGTAAACATTCTGCAAAGGCTAACTGAGTGATTGGGACCTTTTAGCTTTAGAGATTTGAAAAATCATAGCTCCATAGCAACTTGAGTCCTCTAAATATGACCTAACACTTGTGACTACGAGGTGAACCTTTAAGATGTATGTACTTAGTGACCTATCTTCTATTAACCCCAAATCTAAGAATAGCATCAAATTGTGTCTGAGAACTTCAGCAGAGACTCTGCCACTGTGCTGGAACCTTATCATCTATAAGGTATGAAGATTAATGATCTCATTTTGTTCAGTAACCAAAGAGAGTCCATATATCCACATCCATGGCAACACATATTATTTCTGGCCACATTTATCCATGTCCTTGGGCCATGACAACTTACATTTTACTTAGAATAAATGCATAATGACTCTGGATAAGCAAATTTTATGCTAAAGTTTGCTGAATCATGAATTTCTGTGTCAAACATAGGTGGAAAATAGAGTTATGATACAGTTATAGGGCACAGTACTTTTGGAAGGAAGAAAGAATAGTTAGAGTAAGACTTCATGGCTAGCCTTGCAAAAAAGAGCCTTTGGCTTCTATGACCCATATTGTAGAGGAGAGATTTTAATTTCTGAGGTTGTCCTTGCAATAGATTCAAAGGGTAGAAAGCATGGCAAGGCCAGGGAGAAATTTCATTCTGGAGACATCATTTGGGGGTACTACTGCTTTCTGAATCGTAACATCCTACCAGAGGGTAGCATACGGAAGACTTAGAAGTTCATGCTCCTTCATATTACACATGCCAAGGAGACATTAGGGGAAAGAAATGTGGATTGGAAGTTTGTCTAATGTAGCAGAGCAATTTACTAGTTTGCATGAGGCCCTGGTTTCAATCCCCTACTACCTAAAATAAATGATACTTAAATGTTATTCTAGCTATAGAAATCAAACATAATCAGAACAGAGATGATCAGAAAGGATTATCTGGGATTTTCAAATTGTCACAGCTTAAATAATATCTCATTTACTGAATTTGAAGGAGAAGTGATTATAAAATATGCTGAAAGATATAGACCACACATTCCCTTTGTCTAGAAACTATGCAGAACTGAGGGTTTTTAGCTTTTTAAGTGTCTTATATGTTCAGAAAACAAGAACTAGTTTTATAATCATCATCAGTACCAAGTAAACAAATTGATGAGTTATGTATAATTATTTATATTTGATTACATGAGGTTTTTCTATACTGAACATGCATTACAAAAAGAAATCACCAGTCTGATTTTCAAAACATATTTATAAAACATTTATCAAGTTCTCAAAATGCTGTGTATTTTTTTTAGTACAAAGAACAGAAATTAAGAAAGAGACAAAGCTAATTAGGTGAAGTTAATTAGACTGGAATAAATGGCATTTTGAGCTATGAAGTAGAATTAAATATTTTAGTCGACTGTAGAACAATCAGCAAGTAGTTGTGGAAAGATTTTTCATTCTCAAAGAGTCTTCTTTTTATCAATATGAATTAATCTGGGAAAACCCTTAAAATTTTAAGTAGAAAGAAACATGTTAATTTTATCCAAAAGTCTAACGAGAAGATAGATTTTATTCTATTTAATTTTTTCAAGTACCATAGCACTATTCTCTGACATCATTTAAGTTATAAGATCTATGGAATGATTTGATAAAATAAGAACAGTATGTGAAATGTTTCTTCTTTCTTTTGAAAATTTAGATTTATTTTATGTGAATGGGTTTGCTCTCACTTTGGGCATCAGACAGAATATGTTGGATTCCTGGGAACTGGAGTGACATGTCTGTGAACAACCGTGTAGGTAGTGAAATGAACTCACGTTCTCTACAAGAACAAGTGGTCTTAATCACTGAACAATCTCCTTTGCCCCCATGTTATACTTTCAAAGAATAAATTAAACCCCCAAATTGTAAGCAGTTTGCTTATATACTCAGAAATAAATATTATGCTATTTATTTGTTATTTTGTTTACTTTACATATATATATGAATCTTATTTGAGTAAAATCAAGCAAAACTGGAATACCCAATTTAATTAACTTTTATAACATATTTTCATAAAAACGCACGTTAATTACCCTATAAGACGTATTTCATAACTTTACCTCAGAACTATTTTCCTTTATGACTGTCATATTTTTCTAAATTGCCATTAATCCCATGTTTAATTTTAATCACTATCTGTTATTTTATATGTAAATATATAATCATTTTTTCTTAACGCAGGTATTATATTCAATTTTATAGATAAAAAAGACATGGTTCTAGGACTTTCTTGTCTTTTGTTAAGTATACATTGATTTAAAAAATGTCTAATTAGCCAGGCAGTGGTATTGCATGCTTTTAATCCCAGCAACAGAGGCAGGCAGATCTCAGTGAGTAAAAGGCCAGCCTGGTCTACAACGTGAGTAACAGGACAGCCTGGGCTGTTACACAGAAACACCCTGTCTCAAAAGCCGAAAACAAAACAAAATTTTTAAAAAAGTCTAATTGGATTTGCTCAAGTATATTTGAATATGAGATGTCCCTCAATGGTTTCTGTGGAGAAGACTTCATCCCTGGCTGCTAGAATCAATCATTTAGAGGAAATTCCAATCAAGAATTGAGGCAGATCATTGAATTAGTCTACTGACTGAGTTATAGCTTCAAGGCAATAGTGGGAACTCATGAAAACTGGAAGAAGTGGGAATGTGGAGTACCTTGTGGCTGGACAGGGGTTGTCCCCAGCTGCCTCTTCTCTTCACCTCCTTTCCTTCTTGTCTTGGATTGTATAGCCCTATCATAGCAGGGCACTTCCTTGACACTCTGCCTCACCTCAGGCCTGTATCAGTACACACTAATTTGCATGGTTACCCTTGAAATCATAATCCAAAGTGTACCATATGTTCCTTTAAAATGTTTATTCTCAGCTCTTGGTCACAATGACAAGATGTTTCTTTAACACAAAATTGGTGATGGAAGATAGGCACACATCAATAATTCACATGCACAAAGTCATTTTCAATTTTTACAAATTTCTTTGTCTTCCACTATGCATATTTTCACACTTAGCTTGCATTTTCGTTTACTAAGTATACAACCATTAAATGCATATTTTAATGTATGGCAAGAATATTTGGAACAAACAAAAAATGCCATTGTAAAGTGAATAAAAATAGCTTTTATTTTGATTTCAACTTCTAGGTAAAGAAATTGAGCAGTGAACAACATGAGAGAAAATACCAAAGCTTTTAAGCCTCCTGTGCAATGAAAAGTACCTGAAGAAAGGGACTTTGAATATGAACAAAATATAAAGCACTGTGCTCTCTGCTCCCAGCTCTCTTTCTAGCAATGGCCATAGATGTAAAAGCACCAGGGGAATTTAGAATGAACTTTTTTTAAACTCTCAAGTATGTATTCATTCAGCATATGAAAAATTAAATGAATGAATACAGACTACAAGGGATAAAGAAGACACTTTTATCAGAATTTGATACAAACAGACAGCAATACTTTTGGAAACTCATGTAGAGTTCATCAGGTGTCATTACAGGAAGTGATAGAAGCCAATGGGTCAAGGCTGTTTTCTAAATCGCTGTTGTAGGAATGATTTCCATTCTGACATTCTCTACTTGTGTCTGCTGACTCTCAGAGAGCATACCTTTCTCTCTTCCTCCTTGCATGCCCCTTAGTTTTTGTATATCATCTAAAGAACCCATTTCTCACTTATGTCCCTTAGTCCTCAAACACACATCCCACACTACAATTATATTGGGAGCTCATCAAATCCATCTGGACCAGGACTGAAGGAGCATATGACCAAACTGGACTCTCTGAATGTGGCTGCCAATGGGGACTGACTGAGAAGCCAATGATAATGACACAGGGACCTATCTCTTCTGCATATTGGCCTTTTGTGAACCTATTCTATATGGATGCACACCTTCTTAGGCCGAGATGGAGAGGGGAGGGCCTTGGGCTTTCCACAGGGCAGGGTATCCTGCCCCCATCTCAAGGAAGCAGGGGTAGGGCGGTGGGGTAGTGGGGGAGCGGGAGGGCCTGGGACAAGGGGAGTAAATGTAAATTTTTCTTTTAACAATAAAAAAAAGAATGAAAGTCAAGAGGCTAACTCAGAGCTGTCATCGTATTAAAGATGTAACTTAGCCTGAGCATCTAGATACTTTTGAAATGTCCTGTGCTTAAGAACTGAGGAGTGCATAAGTGAGAAACAAGTACTTTAATCAATACACAGGAAGTAATAGGCATCCACTGAGAACTGAGAAGGACAGGAAGCTGTATTCTCTGAGACTCAGAAGATATGGGTGGAGAAGCTTGAGATGTCTGCAGATGGAGCCCTTGAAGAGTCTGAACAGCCCAGATGAAAGGGTTTTGCTGGTTAGAAATTGGGATTTGCTAGGACAAGAGAAAATCAACATGCAAAGGTATGGTAAGGGAGGACTCAGAGAAATCACAATACTCCTTATCTTCTATAAGTAATTGGGTGACTGGGAAGCCACCAAATGCAATGTGAGTAGCCTATGTTATTTTGAAAGTCTCTTGAACAAACCCCTGGAAGAAAAAGTTTCCATACCTGGAGTTTTTGTTGTTTCTTTGTTTTGTATTGTTTTCGTTTCTTTATGTTTGTGTTGTTGATAATCTATGACTGTTGGGATTTCATTACAACCTCATGTATTGTAACTCCATTTAAATTATATTATATATACATATAATTATATAAACACATTTAATATGTATAAATTTCAAAATAAAATTATAAAATATTATGTTTCTCTGGATTATCCAAATATCTGAAGTATTATTTATGTCTTCTTTCCCGATCTCCCTTTTCCCAGTTAACTTTCCCATTATTTTCCCAATTCTCCCTTCATAGAACCCATTTCTTAAAAACCTACTCCGTAAAGCTGTTCTTTCTTTATCTACTTATGGTCTATTTCTACTTCCCTGGCTTCTGTGGTTACTTTAGGATTTATTTTTAAAGAGCTATCACAGATATTGAAAGACAAATTTAGACATATTTGGAGTGTGAGGCTTTGTGTTAATAAAACTGGTTATTTTTTTCTTGAAGCCAGCAATGGCAATAGTAATGACCTAGCAAAGTCAGTCTAGAAACTATTTCTGGCAATAAAAATATCCACAGAGAACAAACACAAATCAACGATTTTAGGCATGAAACTTGATAGTCCATCTGGAGAATCTCGTAGACCAGGATGGCCTCAAACTCACAAAGATCCTCCTGCCTCTGCCTTCTGAGTGATGGGTTTATAGGTGTGAGCTACCACTACCTGGCAAGAATATTATTTATTTATGTCAAAAGTAGTTGTTGAGTTTTACTCTTTGGAGCCTGCCACCCAGCTCCCAAATAAATACATGAAGACTTATTCTTACTTAAGGCTGACCTTAGCTTGGTTTGTTTCTAGCCAGCTTTTCTTAACTTACATTATACTATCTGTCTTTACTGCTGAGCTTTTACCTTTCTCTATTCTGTGTGTCTCTCTTTACTTCTTACTCTGTAGCTGGCTGTGTGGCTATGTGGCTGAAGCCTGGCATCCTCCTTTCTTTCTTCTTTATTGCTCCTCCTCTTCTTCCCTAGATTTCTCCTATTTATTCTCTCCATGTCAGCTACACCTATCCTTTCTCCTGTTTTGCTATTGACCTTTCAGCTTTTTATTAGACAGATCAGGTGTTTTAGATGGGTAAAGTAACACAGCTCCAATGTGTTAAACATTCAACATAAAAGAATGCAATACACCTTTGCAAATATTGCACCACATAAGCAAATATTCCACAGTGTAAATGAATGTGGCACATCTTAAGGTAATATTTCACAATAGTCATATTTGGTTTCCTTATAGGGCTTGAGGGTGGACTCTTTTTGCTGATGATTCTGCACACTTAAGAAAGACCCAGTGTTTCAATGCTGGGAGCGGGTTCTGACCTGATAACTTCCTTCCTGGTGTCTAGTTTCTAAAATATACTATGAAAGCTGCCAAAGGATGGATTCAAACAGTCCTACCCAACTACAACATCTGTGAACCGCAATTGCTATTAGTTTGACAAGATATTCATAAAAATGAAATAAGCAGCACTCACAATTCAAGGGCAACCAACAACTGTCTATTTGCATTTAAGGCCCACTCCATAGTAGGGAAATCATGTCTGATATGGAAACTTTGCCAGATTTCCAGGGCTGGTGAGGTTATAGTCCTTAGAGAAGAGAATGCTACCAGTTTGCTAGGCTGGCATAATTCCTTACCATGTTCTAGGCTTACATCCATGATAATAGCTATCACCCCTCATCAACAAATCCTCTTCTTAGAGGAAATGAAAATCACAGAAAACCACAGCTAAACACAAGGCATAGATCACAGATTGAGGGCTGGAATAGCCACAACAGATATATCTAAACCGTACGTCTTACATCTCAGAGAACATTTCCAAAGGAGAAGTAGAAAGTTTCTAAAAGCCAGAATTTCTAAGAAAATGCTGTAAAACAGCCTCCCCTAGAAATAGTTACATAAAGACGACCAGAATGATGGCTGTATCAATGGATTTGTTACTGTGGTAGGGGGGAACATTCCAGGGTCCCATAACTAATCCAAGAGCTACAGGTAACTCTGAAGGAGTTGGATGAGTTGCCTTATTGTTCGTCCAATACAAAGTGGTCAGCCTTGGAATCAGAGGCACACAAACAAGAAAATTGGCTCAGCAGGTGCATCACTTTAAAGGAAACCCAGGATCTTGGTCATGCTAGGAACTTAGCACATATTGTCCTCAAACTTGTTATGCAGCTGGTGCTGGTCTTAAACTTGTGATGTACATCTCAAGTGCTGGAACTAAAGACAAGGCATGTGTATCACCTCTGAGGAGGATGTAGATAAGGGCTTTCAATCCTTCCAAAACTTAAAAAAGACTACCTCTTGTAGTGAAATTGAAAAACCCATTTCCATTTCCCATTGTTATTTTAAAATATTGCCAATATTTCTGAGCCCACCTCTGAATTTTCTTTGGCATGGAAAAGGGATGTCAATGAGAAAGATAAATTGGTGTTGCCCATATGGCTTTGGAAGAGGTGAACCAAAATGAGCTTGCTTTACTGAAGCTTGCATAGTTCTGTAAATCACTACACTAACTTTTTAAAGAAAGAAATATATGTAAGATGTATGTTAGATTATGCATATGAATATTTATATATGCATTAGATTAGATTTTTTCTCAATAGTCCCAAAAATTTCAGACAAAGAGGACGGCAGCAGAGGCATGCTGGCAGAGTCTGAGGCAGGTGGTCACATTGCATTGACAGAAAGGAAAAAGAGATAAACATCAGTGCTCATAGGGGTTTCCACTCTTTATTTGGTCTAGGACCCAATGTTTAGGGAATTATAAGGTCCATATGTAAGTGATTCATCCCACCTCAACTCATCCCTACTAGAAATCCCCTAAGACTTATCTAGATTCTTTCATCTGAGGTGAATCTTGATCCTGTCAAAAATGACATCAATATAAACTGGTATATTTTTAAAAATTAATGGACATGAGTTTTAGTCAGTTTTAGATAAATTTGGGGTTATATACACATGTCTAATATGTTTAAATGTTATGTGAAAGCATTTGTCCATATAAGATTTTATTTATTTATTTTTAAATTATTCACAAGGGAATTTTGCTTTATTTTATCATTATATTAATTCATAGGTCTACAGTAGAAAGGTCCTCTCTAATAATCCAAGGCTGGTCTATTACGGGTCTTCTCCATGTCAGACAACAGGGTTTTGCTGATATCGTATGTGTCATGTAATTACTTGACTCAAATAGAAACCATTAATGAAGCCCGTTTAATTAAATTAAACTTTTCCCTTGTGGTAATTCAATCACAATGCATCATATCTCATTATAATGTTATCTGTAGGAGTCCAACACTGTAAGTGCTACAAAGAAGGATTATTTTTAATGAGGGTAGCAATAATAAACTCACTTATCAAGTTACAAAATGAACTATCTCAACTGAAATTTCATATTAACTTAGAAACATATGCATTTTGGACCCTAATTAATACAGCCTGCTTATGTTTCTTTATTAGCATTAATGCCATTCATATAATTATCTTTTGTTTGACTAATATTTATGGCAAACATCTACTTAAACTGGCAAAATTAAATTTGCATAAATAATTAAACAATATCTTTTTAGCTCAGCCGTTGTCATATGCTTGCTGTAAAGACAATTTATTTTGACTTCATAAAGTATGAATTGGGCTATATGTATTAGAACACAAAAGAAGTTCATATAGACTTTAATGGGTAAAATGTGTTCTAGAAAATATTTTTGAAAAGCTCAGTAAAACAAAATAGGCTTCTAACCTAATAAACTTAAATAAGAATTTAATTTGTTAGTCTATATGCCTTGCTCTTTTTCTTCTGTAGATATGGGGTGGATGCAAAGTCTTGCATATGTAAAGCCAGTACTCTATACTCTAATATTGAACTCTTTTCTGCTTACACTATTTGAATAAACGTAACTCCCTATATTTAAAAAAATTATGATGCTCAATACCAAAATAAATTATATGGGGTTATGTGATTATATATTAAATAAACATGTTTAGAAAATAGGTAAACCTATCTCTCAAGGATAGATTACTCAAAAAATAATGTTTGAAAAAAATCTATTAATAAACAGTTTTCCTTTTACAAAATTTTTGTCATACTATAGAATTTATGGCTTTGTTTGTAAGACTTTCATTACATATTGGTTTTCTCCTTTTTATTCAATCTATTTTAAAACTTGGGATGATATAGTGTTTTTTTATTGTTAAAAGAAAAATTTACATTTACTCCCCCTTGTTCCCGGCCCTCCCGCTCCCCCACTACACCACCCTCCCCCTGCTTCCTTAAGATGGGGCAGGATACCCTGCCCTATGGGAAGCCCAAGGCCC
>JAQHUG010000225.1:401152-416551 GCA_028555095.1 Dicrostonyx torquatus | reverse complement strand
GCTGGGAGATCCCTGTGAATACCTGGGATCCCCTCTAGAGACAAGTCTCTTGCAAATCTTAGAATCACTCCTGTTAATGTAGATATCTTATTCCCTTCTCCAATATCCACCCTTCCTCGATCTCCACCCTCCCACAACCCCATGCTCTCCCCGGTTCTTCCTTTCTCCCTTCTACACCCTCCCTTTGTTTTGAAGAATTCTAGAGTATTTCCATTCACCAGTGTCTATACAAAGAGTACTCTAATTTTTCCTAGTTTTTACACTTCCGGAATCATTTCTTTCCCTTTCTCCACTATCAGACTCCTAGCTCTGGTGATTGCATGATCATAATGACCTCTTGAGCTTTCTGTCTTCAGATTCATCTCCTCCCAAAGTCACCGTTTATTTCTTAGAATAAATTCTTGATCTCAGAAGTGCTACAATATTTCATGATCAATTTTTGTAGGTAGGCAAAAGGGGACTTACCTCGAGCACTGCTCTCATGTGGTCTCTATTATTCTCTTCTGTACTTAATACTCCTTATAATGCAAGGAATGTTACACAGGCATTCTGCTTGTTTTAACCCAGAACATACCACACATTTGATTCAAGACTACAGCCCCTAAAATCTATATGTGGAGCATCTAGGATTAATATAAAACTGTTTTTTGTCCTTCCTCTTCAGAGAAGATATTTGACCAAGGTAGATATTGGCTCAGGAAACAAAATTAGTTTACAAACATGTTCTCTATGTTTTCTGACTGAAGGAAGATAGGCTATACCAGAAAAATCTAGACAGTGCTACATTGGCATGGAACAATGTTAAAATAAACTCTAATATGTTTAAGATATACTAATTTGACACCTGACTTCTAGATTGTTATAAAAATGCACTCTTGAAATTTTATTTTATATGTATGTGTTTGTGCGTGTTCCTGTTTTGGTATGTGTAAAAGTGTGTGGATGTCTGAGGAAAGAGAGTCTGACAGAAAGGGAGTCAAATGCATTTGGCCTGAAGTTATAGGTGTCTGTGAGCTGCCCAAAATGAGTGCTAGGAACCAGATCGGTACTCCTAAAAAGCAACAAATTTCCTTAATTTCCAAGCCATCTCTCCAGCTGTAAGGACATCCATTCTTAAAGAAACCACAATAACAGTACAGAAACAGCTGCTTCAGGTGCTTCTTACAGGGTTTCAATCTGAACATCTGTAACGCATGATTCTCCAGGTGTATCATTACCCAGGATTGTGTGAGTGTTTGGAAGACACAGAAAGTACAGACCTTCACGGTCACAGAGCCCCTATTTCCCTTGTGATTTTCTTTCTTTTTCCCCAAAACCTCTCAATGTAGCTTTTTCTCAGCTCATTATGTGAAAAAGAAGCACACACTTGCATTGTGTAGAGTGTCAATCATTATTTTAAAGAAAACCAGATCTCAATTCTGAAGTTTCACTTGCTAGTTTTGGAGATACTGGCAAATTTATAGTTTTTATAAAATGCATTATTTCCTCTATAAAATCTATTTCTATTAAAGATAATAAATAATTTCTATTAATTAGATAATAATTGCAGTCAAGGTCTTAATGCAGTATCTACCAACTAGGTACTATTTTAAATAGTTTCTGTTATTATCTTATTTATCATTTTACCTAGTAGTTTAAGTACAGTCTAATAATTTACAGGAAGAGAAGAAGACCAGAAAGGAAATAAACTTGTCTAAGATTACCAAAGTTACTCTGATGTGGGAATAATCTTAATAAAAATTGAAAGTAAGTATTTATTTGAAAGAAGTTTCAAAATTACGAGTTAACAGGTTTAATTTTTCTTTTTCAAGACCACCATAAATGATTGAATCATTTAATCATAAATGATTAAAGAGTTCCTTAGAATATCATAAGTTGGTGATTCATTAAAGGACTACTGCTTCAAAGCAAACTATAGATGATCCCTGCAATTATAGTTAAAACAGCCACTTCTTTTAGGATATTAATTTAAGCATTTTAATTTTGTGTATATATTTACCATTTGCAAGGGTAAATGGTCATAAAGTAGGGAGGAAGGTTCTAGATCACTTGGAGTTGGAGACACAGGTGGTTGTGAGCAGCCATAATTGGGTTCTGGGAACCAGATCATCAAAGCACTGTTGTTTTAATAGCTGAGCCATTTCTCTAATCTCAGCTATTGCTTTGAAATCTTATTTTATATATGTTTATTTTTAAATATTTAATTCTTTTCAATAAAGAAAAAAATGCTTTTTGAGATGTAAATATCAGGACAATCACTTCATTGTTATATTTTTTTAAAATTTCCCTCTCTCAGGGATACAACTGTAAAGGATAGATGAAGGACAAGGAAGACAAGTAGGAAGAAAAAGAGGGACAGAGGAAGGAAGGAGATGGGGAGGGAGGCAGTTGGAGGTCGCAGAATGGGAAGAAAACAATAGGAATGGGAAGAGAAGGAAGAATAATGAAAGGAAAGGAAGCAAGGGGAGCGATAGGAAGGAGAAAGGAAGCTTTATTGTTGATCTCAATGAGTCTATATAAAACAGTATTTTGAGTAGATGAGCGAACAGAAATAGCTACATTCTTTATTTATCATTCCAGATATTATTTTCTAATGCATCTATCTGAGATGTAATAGAGTTATAAGATCTTTCTGAGATTCTATACAATAATAAAGATCTGAAATTTGGAAAGAGAAAAAGAATCTAGATAAAAAAGTAAATAGCATTTTTATGATGTCATTGTGCATATTAGGATATAGTATTTTTACATCAAAGGTGTGTATGACCATCTATTTATTATGGTATTTTTATTACTCAGTGTTCATTTCTATCATATCTTTCATATGTGGAAATGGCATTATGGTGGATTTTTCTTCCATCACAAATATGCACATTTAAAATAATGTTTTCAAAATTGTAATTAATAAATAAATAAATTAAGAAATATAGCATGAAAATGTAAATAGAATATTCAGTGAGTAAGAAAAACTGAGTCATGTTCATAGTCAACTTTCTCAAAAAGGAGAGGACACGTTTTTTATTTTCATATGCACATGCAAATGTTTGTGTATTCTGCGGGCTGATATTTATTTTCATGTGTTTTAGGAAATAAACATTACAGAGTCTGAGAGTGTGGAGAAATATTTTAGAAGCAGAAGAATTATTTGTGTTAAACTGAGAGTAGTGCTTGAGGTAATTACAGGTAAGGGGTTGACTGGTACTTCCAGAAATCTCAGCACAGACAGCAAGGCACATGCCACGTTCCAAGTTCATGTCAGCTATCACCAGTAATGCCCATGTTGAGATGGTCCTGGCTGACATTTGAGTTTCACAATACTGATAACCCTGTTCTTTAGGTTTTTGCATGAAAACCTATAAATCAATTCTAAATAAAATTCACATTCAAAATATATTAGTCTTTATTGCCTGTTTGTAAAATGGCAGTTTTTGGTAGAACAAAATGAGACAAATTTATTAAAAGGACAAACTTCTAGCATCATATACAACTAATATTAAAAGGTATTTCAGAAAATATGTTTAAATATCAAATAACTTATTTTAAATTACAGCATACAGAATTCAGTTTCTCTCACACAAGTAATTAAAGAGAATTTCCCAGTTGAAATTCATGTGGAGTCATATAAGCATAAGATTTTGGGACAGAGCCTATAGACCTTGGACATTAGAGTGCTCTGTAATTTTCTGCATGCATTCACATTCATACATGTATCATCATGGAAAATGAAAGAGAGATGTGGCTGTGGGCAAGGAGTTCAGAGTCAATCACAAATGTTTACTAATAATTTTTAGACTCGTGTTTAAATAAAGGTCTACTGGTAAACAAAATAATAGAGTTCTATCAGTTTATGAAATTCATGAGGCAGAAGTAGTAGAAGAGTAAATAATTAAGAATATAAGATCCAAAGCTACAGGATCTCCATGACACAGGGCAATAGCAGAATATCCAAAAGAAGTCCCACTGATGGCACATTATCAATAGTGTAGCTGGAGCCTGGAGGTCTTGGACCAGTCCAGTGACTCAACAAAATGGACACGTACAAGTAAAGATGCATAGACTAGAGAGTGTACTGTGTGACTCAAAGGGCCATGCTACAGCTTCCATCCTGAGATTCTTCTTTACTTGTTTGTTTATTTGTTTTTGTTTTTGATTTTACTACTTTTGAATTTTGTTTTTTGTTTTGGGGAGGGGTGACAAGGGCAGACCACAAGCCAATGGAATGGAGAGATGAGTGAGAACCAGATGAATGATGTGGAATACACACATATCAATTTAAAAAAAAAAGATAAAAAGAAAAATTACTCTTTAAGATAATTTGACACTTGGGGCTATATAAAACTATGTTCTTGATCCAAGTGAATTTAAAAAAAAAGGAGTTTAAATAAAAATCCATATTCTATCTTATTGCTCATTTTGTTGTTAAAGAAAACAGGGTGAGCTACACACTGATATTTTAGTAAAGATATTTTATTATAAATATTACTGCATGCATTCAGTGTGAAATTACACACCCAAAAGAAACTATAAATAATAATAGGATCGATTTTAAATTTGTCTTTCGTAATGATTCAACTTTTAGTTCAACCCCATTTATTGATTTGCTGCTTTTTGTGGTTTTTATATTATGTTTCTAAATCACTAAAAAGGAATATCAGACATTTCTTAGCTTTATTAAACTTAAATTTGGAAACAATCATATAAAGAGATCAATTTAATATACTCTTGTAAATTTCAGGCAACACTATGCCTGAGGCTTATTTAGACATTGGTAGGAAAACATCTCATTCACATTGGACCTTCAGTATTTGCTTCTAAGAGGAGGCAGGGCTTTATCTGCTCAATTGCTATTGGATGCTCAAATAGTAATGATGGTTATTCAATCGGAAATCATGAGAAGATCTAAAGAGCATAAGAAAACCAGTGCACCCATTGGATGATGTAAAGTGGAGTGAAAGGTGACTGAGTAAGGAGTCATGACCCACATTTAAAAACCCATGCTATTCTGTAGAAAATAGTTGGAGATTAATTACTGATCATGAGGAGAATAATTTCAAATAGAACATCGAGTGACAGAGTAGAAAGGTTTGGGATACGATGAGGATGTGATAAATATGTATGTTTTGCAAAAAAGAAGCATATGAAACTGGGCAAGCAAGTATAAAATATGAAAAATATATTTTTATATAACGTATACAGGGATACCCTAACTCCCTGATGTGACAAACACCTTTAATCCCAGTGTTTGGGAGACAGAGACAGATCATAAGAATTTCTATGAGTTCGAAGCAACCCTGGGCTATACAAAATCAAAGCAGAAACAAATGAAGGTGGTGGTGACTCACATCTTTAATCCCAGTTCTTGCAAATCCCATGCCTTTAAGCCCAGCACTACAGGGAATATAAAATGAGAACAGAAAGAAGACAAGGTTTTGGCTGCTTAGTTTGAAATCGTTCTGTCTTGCTAGATGTAAGACTATCTACTGGCTTGGCTGTTTTGGTTTTCTGGTTTTCATGTTGAATCCAAATTTCTGTCTATGGGTTTTTATTATCCGTGCAACACTGATGCAACACTGACTCCTGGCTGTGACGACACTCTGACCAATTGTTGTTGTTCTGGCTGTCAAGATTCTCTTGCAATCATGGGCTGTATCTAAAAACTGTGAGTCAAAACAAATATTACTTTTTAAAGTTGTTTGGGTGAAGATTTTTTTGTCACAGCAAAAGTAGCCAATATCTGACGCATGCACATAAACAAAGGTCATTTTAAGTGAACAATGTGAAATTATCTGTCTGAAAATTATAAACATGTCTCACCAGAAACAATCCTTGCCATTCCCCCATCTTGAGACTCAAATGCTAATAATTGTCATAAAATGAATGTGTGTCCTTTAAGCTACCCACTCTATGGCTGCTCCAGCAGCCTGAGCCTGTTGTATGAGCTTACACGTACTGTGTGATTACTTAACCTACATATGAACACAGTGTATTTATTGAGTTGATTCACTCTCCTTGAAATTTGCTGCCAGTGACTTCCCAACAGAGCGGAATATGTTCATCTCAACACTTGTGACTGCTAATCCAGTCTCTTACCATTATATTATTTGTAACACCTACATGTGTGATAGTTGTTAATGTTGAGGAAATAAGAATCACTCATTTATTCTGCATGCATTTGTTATATCATCAAAGGTTTCCTAAATAGCACTGGGTCGGATTAACTTTACCAAAAAGTCATCATGTAAAGTAGTCATCAGTCAAGTTCTATATGTTGGTGCAAGACTGTCATATGTCTTACTGTTTTGCTACCTCTGTGTATAGATTATCCAATCACCTGTTCTGGAAAATAGGGTCACTTTTCAGATTTTTACAACCTGCTCATGGTGGGTGGATCTTCTTGATTCGTGCCTTAAAGCCCCAGCTAGCAGAAGTCCATTACTACAAGCCTGAATTGCATTTAGGAGTTTTTACTGAGGAAAGACTATAGCCTTTTTTTTATTTGTTCTTAATGTATTCACAAATGTAGGGAGCACAGCTTAGAATAAGCACTGGAGAAACAGGATTGTCAATCATGCAGGCATATTTTCTTCAATGAAGGAAAATGAATGACATTTATTCACCTGGAATGCCAGAGTGAAAATCTGTCAATCAACCTGGTGATTCTTCCCTATTATATTAGGAGTCAGCTTCCACCTGATTCCCCTGTCCCCACCCCAATATCTCGAGCATTGTTCAGGCCCTAGTTCTGCAGTAAATAGAACACATCCCTGTGAAAGTGGCCCCATGACCTTGGCATTCTCCACCAATGGAATCTATCCTTATGCTTATCATAGATCCTTCCTCAGAGTCCTTGTCCTGAGCTCTGTTTATCCGCCAATAGAATTCACTCTTAATGTAAAGGTCACAGGTTCTACTATGTTTAAATGTGTAAGAAAAAAAAAGAAACATGCAATCAGTTCCTGCAGGGCATGATTTGGTGTTGCAGAGATGGCACTGTCTCTGGTTTTGTTCTTTATTTCTCATGGACTGTCGCTACACAGACAAAATATGCAACAATCAGTATTTTCAAACCTGGGAAAACTGGTGTACAGTTTCTCTCTCTCTTCATTATTTATATACTGGTGCTAGACAATATTTGTTTGCTTATTATTTTAATAACTTTGTTTTTGATTTGACACATTTATTGTTCATGTACGCATCAATCTCATTCCAGTTTCCTACCATCCAGGTCAATATATCACCTCCCAATATGACTATTTCTTTCTTAATATTATTCACTGAGATTAAGTAGGACTGCCAGTGTCACCATGGGATTGGAAGTGTCTGCTGGAGCATGGCAGGCTCAGCTGCTTGTGAACAACTAAAGACAGTGGTACACCTGTGAACAAGCATTCCTAGAAGAAGTTATGCCTGCCAAACTTGGCTTGAGTTCTGTCTGCAAAGGCTGGCTGACTGAATAGAACTTCAATGATGTGGAGACGTTGGAGTGTTGCAGGTCTAGAGGCTAATTCCAATTTATATTGAGTTATCTTTACAACTTCCTTCATTGACTGTTTAAAATATGTCAGACCAAATATCCTGTGACTAACAGATACAAACGCATTTGGGATGTAGTAACTTAACGAAACCCCAGTTTTGTACCAACCAAAGTGTTAAGGATGATGTCATATAGTATCTAAATCCCTTTCCTGATGGACCCACCAATGGATTTGAAAAGTATCTTGACTTAAGGGTTTTTTGGTTGATTATTATAAACAGGTTACAAAATGACATCTTCATTGACACATGGAATTTTAACTTACTTAAATCTGTGTTCCAAGTTCATGGCCACTTTCATTTGGTTCCAAAATATACACCTTAATCTTCTCTGAGGTGAATGATGCATTTATATGTCAACACTCTCCCCTCTGAGTCTGTCCATAACCATTAATTGAGGGATAACGAGAAGGACTGGGTGACGCCCTTCTCCTCCCTTGACATATTATTGCTAGAGTCAGTCTTGTGTTAGTCCAGGACAGGTGACTAAAGCTGTTGTAAGTTAGTAATGGTGGTTTTCTCCCATCTAGAAAATGGTATTTTGTAGCCTTTTACCCTTTCTATCGGTTCTTACATACATTCAGTCTCCTAAGATTCCCTGAGCATTGGTGGGCATGACTTGTTTAGAAGATTTCTAACCAAAGCTTTCATGTAATGAAACAGAAGAATGCTGGCATATCTACAGAAGAGAAATTTAATCAAATTCCCTGTAAGCTTGGAAGGCACCTGACTGTTCAAAACAAAGTTGTTCTCCAAGGCCGGTTGCATCATTCCTTTTATTGTTCCACTTAAAAAGAAAAATATTTTCAATTTACAGAGTCTCTAAATTCCTGTCTGTTATACAGGGCCATCGACTATCTCCCTTTACAATACACACCCTCAATAACAAACTGCTTCAGTAAAGCAGTCTCGGAACACCTGCTCTTCTTCAATCAGGCACCTTAAGGAATCACCTGTATGAAGGGGTCCTCCCAGAAAAAGTGCAGGAAGCTCTGCTTCTGAGAATATAAGAATTCCCCATGTTGTGCTAGACATAAATTCTGTCCTTATTCAAATGTTAGGCAACTTAGTATCTGCCAAATTGACATTCTGCACGGGGGATATTTTCCCAAAAGAAACATTTATTTCCGTTTCTGATACCAAACACATGCACCCTCTTCTCGGCAATGAAAAGATACAGGAGTGAGCATAAAAAGCTTTGTGTATGTATGAGAAAAGAATTAGAAACAAAGACGGAGCTAGATCTATAATTGCCAGCTGCACTCTCCAGTTGCTTGTATGCTCTTCAGCAATACACCCTCTGAGTCAAAGCTATGACTTCCTGTGCTGTGCAGTATCTTTCTTCTCCTGGCGAGATGTGAGGCTAGCAGTGGCTTTTTTTTTTGTTTTTAATCTTTGCATTTATTCCTTTCTGCTTTGTAACTAACTGCATTCACTTGAAATCATTTTCTGGAGTTTCTAGCCATTGGCATTCTTTACACACAGAGAATGCACTCTTTGAGTCTGATCTCCAGTTCCTTGTACCCGGTTTGGATGATTTGCCTCAGCATCTCACAAGATTTTTGAACTGTTTTACTGCTTGTCAAGGACAACAATTATTCTCATATCGGTTTTGGGGAGCTAATTTGTTTCTCTTGGTTGAGATGGTAATTTTGTATTTTGAAAGTGAATTCTGAAGTAAATCATGTAACTTAAAATAACAGCAAGTGGACCAGAGATACATAAGAAAACATAGTCAATGTGTGATTTCAAATGTTAGCACTTTAGTATGTTGATTTAGAATCCCTATTCCACTTATGACTTTATTAATGGCAGGAACAATTTCTTTAAATAATGCAGTGACTGAGGTTTTGTATTTGAAGATTTCTGTATTTTATGATGCAGTTTGAAGTCAAATTAAAAGGCAGATATAACCTGCTCAGTTTGTCAAATGTTAAATATGTATGCTTTTATTGTGATCCTTGGTATTAGATAATCAATGCATTTCTTCTGGAAAGAAGTATTTCTCCCACTTTCAACAGCTTTGGTTGCTTGTAGTTCTGTATTTAAGGTTGAGGCTTTGTGGGTTTTCCTACATCTGCATTGGCATGTGCCTCATTGTTCTTGGTCAGCTCATGGTTAGACAGTCATGTTGGTGAGAACGTGTGAGTGTAGCTTCTAACACTGTTAGGAGACACAGACTCATAGCGGACTCCTTGATCCTCTGACTCTTTATTTTATTTTGGGTTTTCGAGACAGGGTTTCTCTGTAGCTTTGGAGCCTGTCCTGGAACTAGCTCTCGTAGACCAGACTGGCCTCAATCTCATAGAGATCCACCTGCCTCTGCCTCCTGAGTGCTGAGATTAAAGGCATGCACCACCACTGCCTCTGACTCTTAGAGTCTTTCCTCACCCTCTTCTCCTGTGTTTCCTGAGACATAGATGCAGGAGTGTTTTATAGATATACCCATTTATTTATGAACATTTATGTATATATGTCTACATATATATGGAGGTTTGAATAGGAATGGCCCCTATAGACTCATGTGTTTGGATGATTGGCTATAGGGAATGGCATTAGTTGTAGTCTTGTTGGAGCAGGTGGTGCCTTGTTGTGTGTCAATAGTGAGTGGGCTTTGAAGTTTCAAATGTTTAAATCAAGTCCAGTGTGTTATTAACTTCCTGTTTCCTGTAGTTCTAGACATAGAATTGTCAGTACCTCTAAGTATCATGTCTGCCTGCATCTCACCATGCTTTTTGCCATGATGGTAGTGGACTGTATTATGAACTGTAAGTCAGCCCCAGTTTAATGGTTTTTTTTTGGTTATGGTGTCTCCTCACAGCAATAGAAATCCCAACTAAGATAACATATATGGTCCAGGCAGTGGTAGCACATGCTTTTAATTCCAGCACTCAGGAGGCAGAGGCAGGCAGATCTCTGTGAGTTGAGACCAGTCTGGTATACAAGAGCTAGTTCCAGGACAGGCTCCAAAGCTGCAGAGAAATCCTGCCTCAAAAACCCAAAGGAAAATAAACAGTCAGAGGATCAAGGAGTCTGCTATGAGTCCGTTTCTCCTAGTAACATCAGAAGCTACACTCACACGTTCTCACCAACATGATATGTCTAACCAAAAAAACCCTAAATTAAAAGAAAATATGTATGTATGTAATAAGTGAAGACATATCATGGATTTGAAAGAGAGCACAGGGGTATATGGGTGGATTTATAGGGAGGAAAGAGAAGGGAGAAATTATATGTAATTATATGATAATCTTCAAAATAAAATTCAAGTTAGTTCTGCACATTCAGACATGCGTATACCTAAAGGACAACTGTGATACACGATACTTAGTCCAACTTGGTCCTTTGAAGGACAGTTACTAATTTAATATGGCTTCAATTTCTCATGTGAATGCAATGTTAGATGTAAACCATATTGTGGTCATTATTTCCTGGGTTAGTGAAGAAAAAAAGGAGAAAGTAAAACATAATAAAAACAACTGCAACAAACTACAGATGACTCATATTCTAAGCATGATAATAATTTTTGTATGTGACAAACATGTGCTTAAGAGGGCCCTAATTTCTGATGAAAACTTAACACTCTCTCAGTACTAGTAAGATCCCATGCATCTTTTTTTATTATTATTTTATTATTTTTTATTATTGTAAGCCTATTAGGGCTATCCCAGTTGGTGTAAGACAAAGTATATCCTGATGACTTGACGAACCATGATGCACACAGTTTATTACATAGAGAATTTATACAATATTGTTGCCCTCTTTGAATATGTTTCAGAAAATATAAGCAGCTAAAGATGCATTGGAAACCAAAAAAAAGTGATACTATTTCAAGAGCACAGTGATTTCAGAGCATCTATAGTTCACTGATGTCTGCTTAAAGGAAGGCTTGTTATAAACGAGTAAGATGATTGGTCATTTTGTAATATTTATGTTATAGTAGATAACATTTATATTTCAATACTTCCATGATAAGCATATACCAATTTGTATCCAATAAACTGGTCAGTTCCAGCGGACTGATTATTAAATGGTTTAAAGTAAAATGGTTCACTTCCCAAAGACTGAATTTGTCTCTTTTTCCCCATAAAGGGCAGTCACCGAGGCTGCTAAATACATTTTTCCTTTGTCCTTGCATCGAACTACCACTGGAGAATAGCAGGCAAATCGCAGGCACAGAGAAGAAATGGAAGGCCTCTACACTGTCGCCTGAACTCCTTCAACAAATGTGTATTTTCTCTAGCCCTTTTCCATGCCCAGGGATTTTCTTTATTAATGTTCATGAGCATCTGCCAAATACTAGAACATCAAGGGAGATGGGCCTGGTCCAACCCTTGCTGTGATTTATTAACAGCCAAAACAGAAGCTTTCCAAAGAGCAGTGGGTGTCCAGAGGCTCTAAACAAGTTGGTGACATGTAGTTTTGGGGTAATCTAAAATAATCAGACAACATATTGGAAGCCGACTAACAGAATTTATGAAAGAATCTGTTTCATTGCAAAATGAAAACTTAGAAAGTAAAAATGGTAATCCAGACACAAACAGCTAGCTAGCTAGCTAACCATCAACCCTGGGGCCATTCACACTTTAGAACAAGCAGATGTTAGTTCCCTTTTTGAAGTAATCATGATCTTTTCCTGACAGTAGGGTTACAGGATGGAGTAGAATTACAGGACGGACAATTTATCTCGTCATATCACCATTTTCCTTTAGGGCACCAAGCTTAACTTTTCTTAGGCAGAAATAAAAGAGGGATACATTTAAGTTACTAAAAAGTTGCCTCAGGTTTGTAATCCCAGAACATGGGAAACTAAGGCAGAAGAATAGGCAAAAGTTCAAAGTCAGCTTGAACCACATGGAGAGTTTTAAGATAGCTTAAATTATAGAAGGAAAGTTTGTCTCAATAAAACAAAAAAAAAGCAAATGACCTGTCAAGGTTTCCACAAATTCTCAAAGATGTTATGTGATCCAAACTTAAGAGGATGTTTCAAACATCATGGAAGGAAGAAAGCTGAGAAGAAGGCTCAAGTGTCTGGAATATTATTAAGGCAGTGCAATTGGGGAGGACCTAAGCAGGTTACAAGTCCTGAAAAGTTCTAGAGTCGGGCAAAGGTTTTAGACTGTGTTCAGATCGTTCTGTAAAAGTGATTAGCAGACGTGATTAAGGACTTTCAGATGAAATTTTATTATAAATTTAAATTCTGCAGCCTATAAAGTAGCTAAGCTCTGACGCATTCCACTGAAACACTTTTCAGCCAGGTAATCGTACTGCACAATCTTGAGTCCAACATGACTAGTTTTCCCCAGGAACAGTGGCTCACAAGTTTTATCCCAGCACTGAGGTGGCTAAGGTGGGAGTATTGATCTAGGCTACATTTGTTAGTTTGTGGCCAATCTGGGCTCCTTGAACCCAGATTGTGTATATATGTGTGTTTATAACTCTGCATACAAATGAGCGTTTGACTGATTTTTTCAAGTAATTTCTAGAAATGAAACTTGTACATATATATATATATATAGTTATCTTAAAGAGATTCAAAATTTTAAAGCAAATGGATTTCCTAACTGTATAGTTAAGGAATAGTAGTTCTTTGGGTTTGAATTATAGTGAATATGAACTAAATATGGACAGCTAATCTGAAAAGTAGCCTTTAGGATTTGTATAATCAATTTTTTAGAATAATTTTGACATTTATGACATTAAAAAGACAACTAAACCCCCTTACAAAGGATAAAATTTGCATAATATATTACAAACTATTGCAAAAATATTGACAAGTATACATTATGGTATTTTATTATAAATTATTAAAAAGCGAAAAAAGAACTTTTCAATTAAAATATTTACCAACAGTATGTAAAATTATAGATCAAACTAGAACAGCAATAATAACACAGTACCAAGATAGGCTTGGTATCTGCAGGTAAGTTCTTCTTGGACCATAGGTGTATTTATATGTATGATGCTCCAGTTCCTAATTTTAAATTGCTAACTTATTTTTGTACAGTACACATATATCTATGTATGCTTACAGTGATCTCTATATTAGTTCTAATATTCAATTTAGTAAAAATCCAATTTATATAAACAGATGTAGGGAATTAGAGAATTGTTGAGATGCTTATAATGGACTATTTATTAATATATTTATTATTACATACTAACAATTGGCCAAATCCATAGACTTGGAACGCATGATTGCCCAAATGGAAGTCAGATCTACTTCTCATAGACATATTGAAATAAATTCTGCCATGGTACATATTTTAATATATATTTTGTGTACTGCTACAGTTTGGTTTTGTTCTTTTATTTATGTTAATTGTGGCATCTATTACAGTTCCAGGTGAACTGAATTGTTCACCTAGAACAATAGAATTCCATTATTCTATTGTTTAGATGGTACTGACAGCACTCACTATGTAGGTAAATTATCTCCCAAACAACAAGTGTGTGTCCCTCTTTCACATGGGTGAACGTACTGTAGGCCAGCACACACTTTCATTCATGACACATAGGGATGTGTTAAACTCTATGCACTTTACGGTTAAAATAACATTGCTGAGTAGTTAACAAAACTACCAAGTGCGGTGTCCGCAATGGGGCTGTTCGGCCAACTGTTTTAGGTAACGTGTTGCCCACGTCATGATTTAGGATTTAAATTTATCTTTCCATACAGGCCGTGAAAAGTTTGTGAAACACCTGTTTAAAGAGTGAAAAAAATGCAAGGGCCTCCACTAGTCACAGTTTGTCCCTCATTTTAAGGATATATTCACTTACCAACATGAACCAATAATTAGCATCAAGGCTTTCACTGTTTTGGGATGTAAGATAGAATACTTTTTCTTTTTCTTTTGCTCTCTAATGAAGTCACCAAAGCTTCTTGGAAATTCTAGAATGTAAGTTATAGGAAAATGTATGCCTTTTTTTTATATTTTTTCTAAATCATTTTAATGACCAGAATCTAATATAATAAAATTTTCAGTAAACTCTCATATTTATTTTAATACATTTTTTACAAATAGAATATGTAATCTCAATAACACAATAAATGTGTAGTAGGAACACTTTCCTCCTCAGATTTCATAGGAACTCATTACATTTGCATGAAAACTTTTATTAGAAAACTCAGAATTACTAGCACAAAATATCCTTAAGGATCATCCAAGACCACTTACTCCATCTAAATCCCACTCCAGCTGCTCAGAAAATATAACTCTAAGAGGGTGATTGTGCCTTAAAAAACATAGTTCATACCATGAATAATCAATCATAAAAATTAAGAGGGTATGATTTGAAAGATAACCTATTCTTACTAGAAACAGTGAGGGTTGACATTTTACCAGGATTTTTAGATTATAGAAATATTCAGAAATAGAAAATGCATTTTTGATATTTCTGCTTATAAAAAGTCAAAAGCATTATTAATCAAGAAATTTGTAGGCCAAAATGGGGTGGTCATCTACTTTTTGCATAAACTTTTTTTATTTCTGTAGATTTCAATAAATATTAAAATGCAGTTCATTTATTAGAGGAGCACAGGCATTGTTTTAAAAGCTGCATTGCTAAGTTCCCATTGTATCACAAAGACTTTGCCAAAAACCAGTCGATCAATCTAGTGTTCACTAATAAGCGATCACTAATATGAAGGTGCATGTCTGGATGGATACTTTAAGTAGAACAAACCGCTTTAATACATATTCACATGAATTTCCTTCAACTATAAAGAACCTTTGTGAATCATAGCAAACACTGCTTTAAGCAGATGCAATGTTAAAATGTTACAACGAAGAAAAAGCATCTCATGGAACCTTCTCAAATATTGATCACATACTCGGTAACAAAGCAAACATCCACAGATACAAA
>JAQHUG010000225.1:365361-393552 GCA_028555095.1 Dicrostonyx torquatus | reverse complement strand
GCTGTTATGAATTCTAATATCTGATATGCCAGATACCTGATATGCCAGATACCTGATATGTGACCACCAAGGGGTTCTGACACACAGGTTGAAGACCACTGCTAAACCTAGGACAACCGACTTCTCTTGAACGTTCCTTAATGAAATAATTAAATACCAGCTAAAATTGAAGTAGGTTCACAACCCAATTTAAGTAGAAATGAATCCAGAGGCTAAATGGACTATAATTTCTTTAATTTCTTTCTTGAAAGCATCTTTCTTTCCCAAACCCCATCTGTAAAAAGCATATTTGTGAATGTGACTCACTTCATATTGCCATATTAACTTATTCACTTATCATTTAAAATCACTCACATCTGCATGCCTGTTTTATGAACTTTGTCATTTTCATTATTTTAACTTTACTTTATGTGCTTATAATAACATCAAATTAATTTTCTCTTTCCCTTTGCTCTTATAAAATCATTCTCTTGTGTGCCTGTGTGGGTGGAAACCAGATGGAAACATCAAGTATCTTCTTTACTTGTTTGCAGTCTTATTTTTAAAACCAGGGTCTCTCATGGAAACTGAAGCTCACTGCTTCAGCTTTATTGACCAGTCAATAAGTTCCAGGGATCCTATTCTTTTCATGCCCAAGGTGCTGATATTACAGGTATACTCCACACAGGGATCCAAAGTGTGCTAGAGATCAAACCTAGAACCTCATGTCCTAGTATCTACACATAAAGCTTTATATTATTATAATTTTCACTATTGGGTCTGAATTTGATATGTTGATGTGTAGCCAAGGGCTAAGACATATTAAGTTATGTGTGATGGCACACATGCATAGATCCAGCATTCTAGAGGTATATGCAGAAAGTTCCCGAATTCTAGATCAGCATAGCCTATGGTAAACCTATCTCCAAGATAAATTTAAAACCAGACTAAAGGAAAGGAACTCAGGGGTTATCTTATTTTACTTTCTTTTGCTGTCCTAAGGATCATAACCAACTTGGAGAATAAATGATGAGTTTCATTTTACAGTAAATAGTTCATCATTAGGAGAAATCAGAACAGGAACTCCAAGCAAGAACCTGGAGGCAGGAACTGATGTAAAGGTCATAGAAGAGTTTGCTATACTGAGGGCCATTGTGGACCAACCCCAATGTCCTCTTCAGGGTTCACATCAGAAGCCACAGGAAGTGAAAGGAACTTTTTTTTATAAAAAAATAAAGGAATTTTTTATTCATTTGAGGATGAATGAACTCTCTAATACTGTGATATTCCAAAAAAAGTCTCTTTATTCTTTTGTCTCTATTTTAATTCTCATGTCCTAATTCTAATTCCTCTTGGCTTCTTCTCTGCTAGCCTAAAAACTTTCTTTCCTACAGGAGGCTTGAACGAATGAAAAAAAAATTACAAGAGTTACCTCTCATTGTTCAAAACCACATTCCTAGGGTAAGAGATGAAGGACCAAGCCATTTACTATGGCAATATAAAACTCAAAGATTACAGGAGTAAGATGGTGACCAGGCGGAGACACACTTTGTGACATAGGTCTACTGTCAGCAGACCTGGTGAGTGAAAATTTGGCATACATATTTTTAAAGTATACTTTGTGTAGCAACCTTGGTTGAACATGTGAGACTCTGACTTTGTGCAATCTATTTTGTAAGATCGATTTACAAAAGTCTTCAGTGAAGTTTGCGCTTCCTCCGAGGTAAAAGTGAGCTAATTGTGTAATCTTAGTCTGAGCAAAGGGAACAAAGAAGACTTTTAAGTGTCTACAATCTTCATAGGACAAAGAAATCTTGTTATGAGACATGTCCTAGTATATGTTCTATATGTCAAAATTATTACAGATAAATGAAAAGTCCTCTTCCTGACAAGCCAAAGATATATGTGCCCATAAGATTGATATGCAATCATGAGATTACATGTACACATCACATGAGATTACACACTGTATGCAGGTGTTGGGAAAACACCAAGTTGCTTTAGTAAAAGTGAGCAACAGTTTCCAGTGTTGATGGTTCTGCAGGCTTTTCCTGGGCAGGATTCATACCCATCTAAGAAGCATTTTTCTGACATTTGAACACTAGTTGCCACATGCTGCAACTCTCATGGCCTCCAGCACTCTTTGGTGATTGCAGTTTTATATATCACATATGGTGGTTGAATAGAAATGACCCCCATGCGCTCATCCACTTGCATGCTTGGTCATTAGGGAGTAGCATGACTTGATAGGGTTCAGGGGGTGTGGCTTTGTTTCAGAAACTGTGCTACTGGGGGTTGACTTTGGAGTCTCAAATGCTGAAGCCAGGCCCAATTATCTCTCTCCTTCCTTATTCCTGTGATTTTGGATATACAACTCTCAACTACCTCTTTTGCTCCATGTCTGCCTGTTGGCCACCATTTTTTGTACCACAATGAAAATGGACTAAAACCTCTGAAACTATCCTCAAATAAGTGCTTTCTTTTATAAGACTTGTCATGGTCATGGTGTCTCTTAATAGCAAAATAACATTAATAAAGTCAGAAGTTGTTACCAGGAATGAGACATTTTTAGGATGGGCCTGACCCTGTTTCTTGTTGGCATAATGTAGATTTTGAATGCTTGAATTAAGGATTAATGGGGCCATACCATGTCGGAAGACATGGAAATATATCCAACATATGGCAACTAACAATTCAGGTGTCTCCCACCAGACTCTGATGGAGATAATACTGCCTATCAAGATTTACAGGACCCCTGAATCTGAAACCTGGTTGCCTGTATCTGAAGTTTCTCTCATGTGCCACTTCATCTCTTCCCTAGAGTAGCTCTGGGGATATTCCCACTGTTATGTATCTATCTCATGAAACCATTCCATATATGGCCACATATACCTGCAGGAGGACAGAAAGGTGACTTTTCATTAAACTGCATGATTTTGATATATAAACTTTATACTAGCACATGCTGTATAACTAGATCTACTTCTCCCGTGAAGACAGTAGACACTTAAAAACCTGCTTTGTTCCTGTTGCTCAGATTAACTGCATACAATTAGCTCACTTTTAGCTCAGAGCAAGTTCAAACTAGACTAAAGACTTTCCGTAGAGAGATCACAGGTTTAAATCTTTACAGCTATGCACAAATTCTGATGCAGGATTCTGGTCTGTATCCTGTGAATACATTTTATAAGGAAGCTGCTTTAATCTATCTTAGGGCAGAATATAGCCAGGCATGAAGATATATATATATATATATATATATATATATATATAGAGAGAGAGAGAGAGAGAGAGAGAGAGAAGGAGGTAGAGTCGAGGAGACTTCATGTAGTTGTCAAAGGAGAAAGACACGTGAACTCTAGAACACCAGTAAGCCACAGGCTTGTGGTGATACACAGATTAACAAAAATGGGTTAATTAAAGATGTAAGAGCTAGCTAGGAATGTGTCTGAGTCCTTGTTATCACTACTGTTTCTGTGTGATTATTCGAGTCTGGGCAGCTGGGAAATAAACGAGCAGTTGCCACGAATAAAATGGCACCTACCTGTGCCTCACAAGTCCTAAAAAAGCTTAAGAAAAAAAATTAAAAAAAGGGTTTCTAGACCCACAAAACATTAGCCAATCACAGATATTTGTAGCTACAGTTTTATTTCAGATAGGCTCTCTTTACTGACAGTGAGCAGAAGTATGGCTCCTTTAAGAGAAACTTCCTTACACAGCTTTAGGAGCAAAACCTGAATGGCTTCTTTAAAAGATGACTTCCTGGTTCATGCTGGCAGCATGAATAGCTCTGGCTCTTTTGGGAGGTCCTACACTGAAATGGAGATTGTGAGCAGCAGCGTGCTACTAGTTGTTAATGGCGATTTAGACCTACTGCATCCCTGGAGCTGGGTGGATGAGCATCATCATCATCATGGTGGATGGACGGAGCCAACAGGAAGGGTCACAGAGTCTGTCCTAGCCGGGCCCATTTAGCATTAAAAAGAAAGTGTTCCTCGTTAGAAAATGATTATAGATATGTAGTAAAGACAGATTAAGACAAAATTAACCTCTGAATATGTCACAGTGTGTCTAAAATATATATGTACACTTGGGAGAGAGAGAGAAAAGGAGCAAACACAAGAGTACAGACAGTAATAGCTTAAAAGAGTAAAGATAACTAAATGAATATTGAAAAGTAATAAAGTTAAAAAATAAGCCATGTAAAAATGGGATGTACACAGAGAGTTCAGCTTGTGTATATTATTGTATTTTCTTTAAATTTTTTGACTGATAATTGCCTAACTGCAGAGAGACCTTTGTTTTGTGGGGCTACTAAGCTCAGCAAACTGAGAAAAGTCTGCTTATAAGCCTGTAGGCTGAAGATGAATGTCCCAATGTTACAGAAGAACTTCTGGTGACTTGACAGGGATTAAGAGGTGTAGCCTCGTTTGAATGAGTGTGGCCTTGGAGGCAGTGTGTCATGGGAGTGAACTTTGGAATTTTAAATGCCCAAGTCAGGCCCAGAGTCTTTCTCGCTCTCTCTTTTCTATCTGCAGATCTGGACGTCCTACATTCAGCTACTCCCAGCACCATGTCTGCCTATTTGCCGCTATGCTTGCTGCCATGGCGCTAATGAGCTAAACCTCTAAACTTAAAGCAAGCCCCAAGTAAATGTTTTCTTTATAAGTGTTCTTGTGGTCATGGTGTCGCTTTATAGCAATATGACATTGACTAAGGCACCTGGGACCTCCTCCTGTTCAGCAATGGCACTGCCCATGGTGTATTTGGCCATGCTACAAAAATTATCAATCAAGAAATTCTCCACAGACCTACCCATATACCACTCCACTTTGTTGTGGCATTTTCTTAGTTGAGTTTCTTCTTCTAAGAGGACTATGGACAAAAATTACCTGTCAGCACAGGAGTTTACCATAAAATAAGGCCAAGTGACAATGAAGTACCTAATTGCATCTGATCCTATTCATATGGTTATAGTGTAACAAAGTTAGTCATTGACTGAATCAATTATGTGCTCACTATTGTGGTAATGGTGAATCATTATATTTCAGGAAAAGACCCAAGACCATTGTAGATTTTATCATGATAATTAGGCAGTTTTATTTTTCCTTTATGTTGGATTTAAATAGTTTAAAGCAATTCCAACATCATCCCATTTCTTATACTTAAATTTTAATACCGAGATGTTTGCTGATTTGTTTGCAAGACATCAGAAATCTGGCATTACTTAGAATTTGTTAAACAGCAATTGAGCAGGTTTTGTTGTTTACTCTCCTAATCAAAATGAAATTGACAACTGAGCTTCAAAAATGGCATGTGGTACTGTTTGTCAGCTTGCTTTCTTATAGCAGGTTTTATCACTCAGCAAAGACGGTTTGGAGGTCTAAAGGAAGATAAAGAGCTGCAGTTTGCTTTTGCTTTTCTCTATTTTTATTTGCTACATATTGTTATCTTGGAGAATAGTCACTTTCAAGAAATCAATTATGTTTTGATACAAAATGCAATAAAATGAAATGAAATGAAATAATAAAATAGTCACATTGGGCACATGTACAGTAGCATCCAAATTGATACACATATTAAAATGTCAACCTGTTTTTAAAAGTAATTAAAAATCTGAATGCACACTTTATAACCCTCCTAATATGTTCACAGAAAACGTGGGAATCTAAGATCTTGATTAGAGCTGACCGAGATTCTTGCCCTTAGATGTCTTGTTAGATCACTTCTATTTGAAGTTCCCACCAACACTACTATGTTTCTGTTTGTTTGTTTAGCTTAAGTTTAGTTTTGCTTTTTAATGTTCACTTTAGAAATAATCTAAAGTGTTTGTGCCTCCTCTACACCTGGAGCTGTGTTCTCCCACACTGGCTCCTTTTTAACCAGACATACATTATTTAGACATAAAAACCCTTAAAGTAGCTGGCCAGTGGTGGTGCACGCCTTTTATCCCAGCACTTGGGGAGTAGGGGTAGGCAGACTCCTGAGAGTTCGAGGCCGTCTTAGTCTACAAGAGCTAGTTTCAGGACAGCTCCAAAGCTACAGAGAAACCTTCTCTCAAAAAACCAAAGCAAACAAACAAAAGCAAAAAACAAAAAAAACAAAAAAAAACTGTTTTTAAGTATTACCTTAAACCTTACATTTACACAGAGGAGACTGTATAAGATGAGCCAATTTATTTTTTCTTAGTAAACTGTATTTTTATGACTTTTTAATTTTTTCCCTTATTGCATTAGACTAAGTCCTAATTATTAGGAAACCAATCTTTTTATCATTTAATAACATTATTAAATTCTTTATTTATTCCCTTCAGTCTTCATTATATTTATGTATGTGTTAAGAGCAGTAGGTAGTTTTAGGTCCAGATGGTAAAACAGCATTAATGATCCCTGATGGGGAAAGGCTCTTAGCCAATCACATCAAGTTGGGGTGTGGGCATTGGGACCCTAGGTAATGAAAACCGAGAGAACACAGGTGTGCTCTCTCTCTCCATGTGGTGTCCGCTGGATGGATAGGACTTCGGACTTCCCGCCCTAGTAGCGTGAGTCTTCCCTCTTTTCATTCATTAAAAATATCTTTTCTTATTGAGCTGGCTTGGTTATTTATTGTGCCGACTTAATACGCCAACACCAACAGATCCCACTCTTTCTGCTCATCAGAAACACCCCTGTAATCTCATGGATACAGCTGGTTTGGGGTCATGGCTAGTTGTTATTCTGCCTTTAAACTGTAACAGTATAGAGCATGTGCTAGTGAAATATGTGATTTTATTTTATTCTATTTTGTTCTGCCTTACTTGTCTCTTTTTTTCTTTATTCCTTCCTTCTTTTCTTCCTTCCTTCCTTCCTTCCTTCCTTCCTTCCTTCCTTCCTCCCTCCCTCCCTCCCTTCCTTTCTTCTTTTGTCTTCCTCTTTTCTGTTGGTCTCATTATTTTTGTCTGTATTGACTGTGACATATCTAAAACTATTTTCCTATGGAACTTCAGAATAAAGAGATGATGTGGGGATTGTACTTACTATTCCTCTATTGTTCAAATAATACTTTCTTGTGTTTCAATGTAGTAAACTATTTTTGTTGATGTTAATATGCTAAAATATCATTGTGCTAACATGCTAAAGGGCTAGCAGAAACACTGCATATGGTTCTATGATGACTGCTATATACTTGTTTATTTTTATGTATCTTGAGTCCCAGGATTAGAGACCACTTTGTCACTTTCCAGGGTCATACCTAAGTGTGAATGAATGTAGATGCTCAGTAGATTAGTAATATGATTGAAACTGGAAAATACCTAGAAGAAACTTTGAAGGATGAGATTAAAATCTGATATAATTTATACTAGATATATTACTTTTTAAATTAGATATATTGATAGACATATATTTAAAACATATATGTACATGCAGAGAAACAATTACAGTATCACTACTTTAATTTATGTTTCACAGCTATTGATTTCATGCAGGATTAAATTTTAGAAATCATTTGCCTTTAAACATTAACTTCTCACAACAACATGGGTAAGATCTAAGAATTTAGTAGTAGGTTTAATATATTAAATGATACTACAGGAAACAACCTGCAGATTCCAGCAGTTTAAAATGTATAAAGGATCCTGAGTTCTGTACAATGAGGACCTCAGCAAGAAAACACTAAGAGTTTGAAAGCATTAACATGTGATATTTACTGTGAACCTTGAACAAAAACAATAATGCCTAACAACACTCCATCTACTTTGCTAAATTAGCATAAACAGTGATCTTTTTAAAACTAGTATGAACCAATTATTGTTAAGACAGAGAGTTATAGTGAACTATACTTAATGCATGAATAATATATGATACCTTTCAAATGTTTAGTTAATTGTTTGGTATTGAAATTAAAATTAAATACAACTAAATAAAAAATATGTTTGCTTACAATTCATAATACTGTGCATTTTTCTATCTTATGTATGATTTAAAAACTGAAATACCCTACATCAAGCAGTTACTAATAAACACCAATTATTTCTCAATTTAGCTAAAGAGTGGAACAATTTTATTATTCCATAATCTCTTATAAATTTGGAATAACAGACTTGCCCATTTAACTGATAATTGATTTTATCCATTCACTTTTGCATAGTATCATAATTTGCAAAAAAAAAAAAAAAAACAGAAAAAATAAAATTGAGTTTTTATTGTAGAAGCACAATAGGGTTCTAATACTCTACTAGAATTAAGTCATAGACCATTTAAAAAGGCAGTGAATTTTTAGTTTTAATGTTACAAGTGGCATTTGCTTTCATTTCACTGCACAGCGGAGAATTATTGCAACTACTATCAGACCACTTGCTTTGCAAAAGAGTTACCAAGGTAAGCATACTGCCTGTTTGGCTGTGACCCAGCTTTAGTTCCATCCCAGAGAACTACTTTGCCATTTTTGATTGCTGAAAACTCAGTTATGAGAGGGCTTATATAGCCCATGATAATAAGATAGATCCTACCTGAATGTATGGATTAACTGTATTTACTGAATTAGCAGAGTGTTTTCTATATAGTATCTTTACTTCTGGGCTACTGATGAGGGTGTAGTTTTGAAGGTATATTTTAATTTGACATGAACTTGGTATTTGCTTGAATGAAATCATGTAAGTTGCATTCGTCTAGAGAGGGTTATATTTGTACACATTATATTGTAGTATAAATAATAATTTGAGTATGTCAATCTCATTTTATATATAAAAACAGTATTAGAAATATTAACTATCTTCTTTAAAGCTATATCCATGTAGGTGTTTCCTCTGGAATGGAATGTTCTCCCTAGATGGAGACCTACCAGATTCACAATCATTGTGGACTTATGAGACTCCTCCTTGCCATCAGATGAGCAGTGAAAAAAAATTGCTAGAGGAGATGGGCCTCTTTAGTGGAGCAGCTACCTAGTGATACATCTTTTGTGAGACATCACCCTTGATTGGGCAGAGATGTATAGTGTTGTGGTTGGCAGAATCTCCTATGCTCCTCTAACTGACAATTCATCCTGTCTGTATAAGCTATTGTAATAGACTAACCAAGATAGATTTGGTCCTCCAACTTCTTCTTGTATATAGGTACTTCAGTGCTTGTTAGAAAGAAAAAAACCACAGTGATTGTAAGAGAACCACAAACTTTAGGAGGCCTTCAGACTTTAGCACAACTGAATCTGTGATGGAACTGCCATTCAGTCTATAAAACTCAGCATGTAGGGAGCACCACGTATGAAGCAAGAAATATTCCATCCATTTCCATAATTATAGAAAAGTATCTGAATATACTAACCTTACTTATTGGTTTCTGTAGTTCAGCTTCCAGCTAACCTTTTTTGTTAGCTGAAGTATGTCAGCCATGGACATGGTTTTTATGCCTAAAAGTTCACCCTGTAAAAGGCTTGAAGTTGCACTGGGATCCCAAATTGGCAGTGTAGATACTGGCTGGCACACAAAAACTTTCTATTGGTTTAAAGCCATGTCCAAGAAATCTTCTTTGGTGTATACCCCAGAACATAATTACTTTCTTAGAAGGGCAAAACCAGAATTTTATTTTAATCAGTTTTTGGCTAATACAGTGTAGTGAAACTTGTACCAGGTAAATCTAGATTCCAAACCAGGCTAATAAAAACCATCTTTTTTGCCAGGCAGTGGTGCTGCATGCTTTTCCCCAGCACTTGGGAGGCAGAAGCAGGCTGATTTCTGTGCGTTTGATGCCGTCCTGGTCTACATGAACTAGTTCCAGGAGAGCTAGGACTGTTACACAGAGAAACCCTGTCTTGAAAAATTGAAGAAGCAAAAGAAAAAAACAAGAAAACAATCATTGTGAGGCGTAGGGAAGTAGTTTAATATGTATGAATCTTGGTTCCCATAAAAATATGGCAATTATGATAGTTGTACAATTATTTAAATGAATACTAAATAGTGCATCATGAGAAAATTTTGAAAATGTTTATATAACTTAATTCTTTTTGTTTGAAGAATATTGTCCCTAGACATAAGACTTATGGTTTTGAAAAGATTGTGATAAATTTAATTTTAATATTTTATCCCCCTTTATATTAAGCTGTAAATTAAAACTTATATCCTATCTAATTATCCAGGAAGTTGTGCTACAATTTTGTAGCAATATCTTGATTCATTCCCCAAAATTGCCAATGACTGTTGTCATACAAAGCATTCAAAGTTAATCCTACCTATCATAATTATTACTTCAGAAACAGATGAATATGAAGCAAAGAGCATGATTTTAACCTTGCCCTTGTCCCTTAGGAGATATCTAGCATTGATTGGTTTGGCACTGTTCGTGGAAACCAGTTCAATTGAATGGAGAATACAGGAAAGTTGATGAGTGGGTGTTTGAAAACTTGTAGACGTGGAGGTAAAACAGACACAGTCGTTGCAGGAGTAGCAAAAGAGCTCTGACTTGAACTTGGAAATCTAGATAAAACTAAGGACCACTGATTTCATGGATATTTAACGATATTGCATTTCTCTTTGCTGTTATCATTAAATATTGTTGTCATAAACAAATTGATTATACTTCTGTACAGTGAGCCAATATCATGCAACCAGTTACTGTAAACCTAACCAACACCCTGTTCTAGAAAGGTCATAGACCTAGAAGATTACATACTCTTTCCATTTTACCAGTTCTACTTTCTAAGTGCATTCTAAACCCATAGATTGGCATAGCTCTCACCCCTCACCAAAGGTCCTCCCCCTGACACCGAAGTTGATGGAAGTTACTAAAAAGAACAACCATTGGCCAAACTGCAAAGAATGAATCACTTTGGGGAGTCTAGCTACAATATACTCTTACATGAAACTTAGAAGAGGAGGCAGAAAAGTTCTTAGAATCAGAAGAAGAGAACCCCCCGCTACAAGCTAGTGAAGTCTAGACATGACAGAAATATGCAACTAAAGTGCTTTAACAATATGGCTGCACAAACAAGACCTGCTTAGTGAGCACACATATTGATGTATCTACATGGATTAAAAATATTTCACAAAGACCCACACATAGATGAAGAAGTATAAGGAATCAATGACTGTTGAGGAATAGATAATCAATGCTTTCCAGGGGTGAACCCCAGATAAGATGTCTAATCACAAGAGGTCATTCTTAAACACATCTTATACGTATGAACAATACAATTGGACACTGAAGGTATATATCTATATACATCTATGTTGATCTCTATACATATCTCTATACAATCATATATAATCTATATCCATACCTATTGATAAAATGTATATGTATATACATAAGTAGCAATAATATTTAAGGAGCCGGGACATGGAAGTGGTTAGAGTGGGAGAGAAATGTATGGAAATGATTTAAAGACAGTATTCATGTACAAAAGTTATAAGCATTTATAACATTTTCAATCTTGATAAGGACCTTGCAGATATCTTATTACATCTTTAAGTACATCAATGTCATTGGCTTTCATTTTTGGAATTATTTTGTTGACTTCTGTTTATTTGACTAGAACCTTGGGCACTAAGCCCAGAATAATTCAATTGATGTTATGACTAAGTACAAACTTCCCAACACTACATTTTCAGTCAATACTTTATGAATTGTTGCCATTAATTGCTGCAAACAGATGTGAAATATTTTCACATAGGTCTCAGGTTTGATCATTTTAATATATAACTGATTGATACTCGGTTGAGAGAATATTAAACTTGTAATTATTTTCAGATAATTAAGAATTAAAAGCGCCCATTTTTATTCAGCCTGACAGCCTCTCTGAGAAACATTTGCAGACATGTGAAAGGTTGTTTTTTATGTTGTTATATTTATGTAGTAGAGTCTTAAAAACTTTTTATTTGCATGTGGGTTCTTTATAAATTTAACATTTTGAAATTTAATTCTATTATAAATTAACACCAAAAAGGCTAAGTAAAGGTTATTATAAACTTTTGAATTTGTCATTTTTATATAGAAAAATCCAGTTCATAAATTTCAAAAAATACCTAAACCTCTATTTTACAAAGCAGACTAATTCTTGACATCATATAGAACATTCACATATAGTATTGTTTGTCACTTGTTGAAATTTGCAAAAACTGTGAGTAATTAAAATAATTTTACATCATTCTTCCTTGTTATTTAATATCTGAATGAGAGGTCTTCCTTAGAAGTTTTTAAACCATTTTAAATTCTTCCTTGGAAGGAAACTTTCTGCCTCTCAGAATTATAGCACAACCACTTATGGAAATTGAAGAACTTTGTTGGATACATAGAAAAATCATTCAATTCCATGAAAATATTTTGGAAAGATATAGATTTAAATTGTTCAGTGTGAAAAGAAAGGTGACACACTAGGAGAAAACTAAGGCATTTATAAATGCAAATGATCTTTGCGTCAGCATCGAGGACACTCATTATCAACAAACATAAGACGTACTGGCTTGTTATCTGACAAAACAGTCAAAAAGACTAGAAAAATTAAAATAGAGATAAGAATAGAACTTCAATTTCATCTAGGAACTCTGATTCTCATCTAGCACACGTTCTATGCCAGATAGAAAAGTGAATGAATATAACATGTATCTTGAACTTGCGCTTAAACATTCTGCTTCTGTTTGTCATATGTGGAAGGCTTTAAGAAATAATGCAACACAATCTGCAAATCTTATTCCTTAGATCAATTCTTTTTCTAAAATTGCTGCAAAATCTGGTTTCCATGTGTCTGCTTTGAAATCTCACATTTTTATGCTGACTCAAAAACTTATTGTTTCTGTGATAGAGTTTATTTCGACACTTAATGTTTCCTCTATAGATAATACTGAACAAAATGGATTAGAAAAGATCTAGGAAAGTGTGCCTTGGCATTAGTGGTAAGTGTCCACACTGTTTCTAAGTGTAGTCAGACCTTGAAGTGAAAATAGTAAATAATTTGAGAGGTCGAATATACTTTATTCTTAGGTTACTCCTCATCTCAGTTTACATATTAAAACATTAATGAAGGCATACATCTAGTTGATCTGTGATTTGATTAATCTGCATGCATAGGAGGGAGGAGAAAAATGAGATTTTAAGTGCAAGTAAAGACAGGAGGCATCCCCATCTTATCATGCAGTGTATTTAGAGCACCCCAATTATCTTTCACAGCCACATTACTGTTCATTGTCATCAAAGTAAAACTTCAATGACGTCAGCTCTATGTTGAGCAAAGAACACGCGCGTGTGCGCGTGTGTGTGTGTGTGTGCGCGCACACACACACACACACACTCACTTTTAAATTGCCACTGCATAATATTTGTATTCCATTCTAAAAGCCTCTCACTGTGAGTCCTCATAGACTTGATGAATATCCCATTAGGACAAAGATCCAGTCAGCTGCAATATTGTTTATAATTTTAAAGCTTTTTAGGCTGCAATGAAAGGGCATAATTTTGTTTCATTTAAAAGAGAATAATATGAAACAACTGAAGGATATTCAAGACAGAGGCTATCCTACTTTTCTCTTGTATGTGTGTTTTATTACACAAATTAGGTTTTATTAGTCTATTTTACCGAATGCTTTCTTTTAAACAACTTAAAATAATGTAAAAGATCCTTTTCCATCCTCCTGTTCTTACTTAATATATTTATATGCATCCCATCACTTCCCATGCTCAGTTGTGCTACGGGAGGTAAGACAACACACAGAGACGGGGGATTGGGTTTTGCAATCGAAACCTGGAGATTTATTAAGGTATCCAAACTCCAAACTCCTTTCTATTAAAAGATACAGTGGCTTAGACATTATAAAAAAGACGATTGTCTAATTTTTCAAACTTATTAATTTTTGTGAAACACAAAATCCTTTGTTTTCCTATGAAACTTCAACAATAGTCTAAATTTGCTGCATAGCAAATGCGATAGTGAGTGAGTTTTAAGATGACCATAAAATATATAAGGTTTGATAAAAGACACTAACTAATTAAGACAAAGTAGGACATTTAAAAAGTTAAAAAGTCTGACTTATCTTGTATTTTATCAGAAAAACTAAAAGTTTAACTTTCTTCATGAATGCCAACATTGACTCCACTAAATACCGAACAGAGTAATCTCATGTAACTGTGGGAATGTAGGGTAAAGCTTAGAAATGGTCAAAACCCAAATGCTTTTACAAAAGGAATTAGGGGTCATGCAATAGCCACAGAATCCAAATATAATTTTTCTAATAAGGAGTCACTTTTATACCATAGATATGAAAGCTTTGCTCAATGGTCAGATCATTAATGGTATTGAACACCTTTAAGGTGCTTTTTATCCTTAGTTTTATACACAATAGATAAGATACTTAAAGGGACATCATAATTACCCCTTTAATGTTTGGAACCCTGAACAGGAGCGCACATACTTCTCCTCTTGGATTCCTCTTAGGGACAGAGAGGTGTGCTTGTGCCTGATACATATGAGCATTTTGAACCAAAAGGCATTTTCTGAAATTAGCGTCAGCTGGCAAGAGCTGTAGGACCCAGGAGCACTGTCCCTTTGGCACAAGGAATAGAGTGGATGAGGTGGTAAGGAGGTCTGATTTACTCACCTTCAAACCTGATAACTTTGAAGAGTTATTCTACCTTAGGATGCCCATGTAATCCAGAGAAGGTTGGCTTTCTGGGCGTCATGGCATGCCATCCTACAGCCCAGTCTGGCTTTCTTGCCTCCCATCATAGATGTAATCACTAACTATCTAACTTCTTATGTGTTGCTCTTTGGAACAATCTGCAGATCGGGGAAGTCCAGTAATACCTGTCCACAGCAACTTAAAACTGAACAGCTAAGGTATTTATTTAGCCTTTGCAAGCAGACAGAACTGAATTCTACTTTCCAGAACTAGCATAAAGTTGGCAAATGAAAACCGACACTACAATGTTGCACACATCCGTCGTCATGCATTCAAACATACCAAACTCCCCTACCATGCACACAAATCATACACACACATACACATATGCACATACACCCCACCACATGTACACACACAGAGACAGACAGACAGAAAAAGAGATAAAAATATTAAAACTGCACAATTCAAAATGCTGTAAGTTTTCTTTTTCTCTTTGGGGATGTCCACAAGATTGCAGTGGAATCTATAGCAGTGTTCACAATTCAGAAAAAGTGTGTTGTAAGATATTTCACAAAATATCCTAAAGACATTTTCAAAACTATAAGCATGAAGGGGTAAAATATGAACTATTTCCAGATGGTTGGCAATTAATAGCACAATGACTATATTGGTCTGTTGCCAAATATCATTAACATTAAAATGTAATGGGAGACTTCATGGAGATGTGCAGATAAGCTGAAAAAGATGATTGTTTTTGGTAGTGCAAATGCTGGGTAACAGAAATTATTTTTCAGCTTTCAGGTTAAATTGTTCACTAGATATCATTATGGTTAGATTTTACATATATGTATACATAAAAATATTAAGTATATTAATATACTTATATTAATTAAGTATATTAGGAACTGTTGTATAATATTAGTTTGTACCAAGTGTGGTACAGACTAAATAATTGATGATTTTTTAAAAAAATATTCTAGCAAATCAAACTTACCAGAAAGAAATCACAACCCCATAAAATAAAAGACTCTTGATAAGCTGCAGGAGCAATCAGGGTCATGGTCAATAGCAAATGGCCTCAGGAGGCCAGCCTTAATGATGACTGGTATTGGAAAACCACTTAAAATAAAATGAGATATTCACCATGCATCTATTCACTTGCTGCACTAGATTTATGAAGTTTCTGGAAATATTCATGTACTCATTCATTCCGTAGCATGTGGCTGCTAATGCTCTTGTGTTTTAGAGGGCATAAACGAAATAGAAGACTGGCTTAGCCTTCAAAGAGTACTTATTTACATAATGAAAATATGATCATCATAATAGCAATTTCAATAACTACTCTAACTGCCATTTTCCAAATGCTGTTATTTGTAGACACTGGGCAGTGTGATGTATGGGCATTAGTCTCAGTTCACATCTGCCACAAGATCGCTATTAACTACACTCAGTGAATGAAGAGCTGGAAGAAGGAAAGCAGGTAGTTTTCTTGTTTAATCTTTTCCAGATAATCAGCAGCAACTTTGGGATTTCAAAATAAATATAATACCACCCTATTCTAATTATAACTACCATTCCAAACTGATTTCTGAAACCATTAAATAGTAATATGATGTTAATATACAGAGATAGTAGCTAAATGATGAACAAAATCAGTAAGTCCTCAAGAATTTAAAACAGAAAGGAGGCTGTGATGGAGAAAAGGCTCTGTCTCTTTCTTTCCCATAATTCCCTCATTCACCTTCTTCCCTTTTCTTCTCTCTCCATCCCTTTCTCCCCCTCCCATTTTTGCCATGAAGTACTGTTTTAGATAATTTTTTAAATATGTAATCGTATTGGATATTTGGCTCAACATATGCAAGTCATGGTGAAGTAACTACTTCTTACAGTACTTAGGAACTAAAGTCTAAAATGTATTTATTTACACACATTTTAAATGTAGTACAAAAATAAATTTAGAAGTTTAAAAAATGTGTATTTGTTTCTAAAAGAAAAGTGTGTGTGTGTGTGTGTGTGTTTGTGTGTGTATATAAATGTGTTTAGGAGGTTAGGATTTAAAGATTAGATAAAGACCTAATGGTCAGAGGCATACCATCATCACATATTGTGTGGAAGTGTCATCATGTAATCAGACAGAAATACAACATCCAGACTCCTGACCACCCATGCTCCATACTATTTATGGATTAAAAAATACATACTTTGATAAATTTATTATTGCTCGATTATTAAGTTCCAATAAGCTGTCTGGGAGAAAGAGAAGAAAGCTCAAAGCCAAACCAATAAACAAAGAGAAGTTAAAGAAGATTTTAGTCCATCTTCTAAATTCTGCCCTTCCTTGTTCTCACCTCACATGCCCAGTAGGTCCACAGGAAAAGATGCTTGAAATAAGTGGTTGATTCAATACAATGAAATTTACCTCTTAGGAAAGAATGTTCAAAAACCAAATAAATGAGATTGGACATCATCTTAGTTTAATTGATGCAATTCTACTGATGCAGCTGAAGAAAAGAAAATTTGTGTCACTGATACATGCTTTCAAAGAATGAAATAAGTTTAATATTCTCTCATCTATTAATAAAATAAGGCTCAATATATTACCAACTTTCTATTTAGTTAAATTATATAAGCCTAATTTATAGTACTATTTTTATTTGCAACCAAATATAATACTGTAACACACAAAACACAGCTAAGAGCAATTTTAGCTTACTTCATTATAAATAATAAAAAACACAGAATGCTTTCTTGAGAAATTCCATAAATGCTGCTATTAATCACAGAAAATTTTATTCATTTTAAATATGCTTAATGAAGTCCTGGGAGAGGGCAATAACTTTAGATCTGATGATATTTTTGACATTTTCCTTCTCTGAAATCATGACACTGAAGTGCTCCTTTGAAATGATTTTTTAAAATAAGCTGATTAAAAAGCACCAACAACAAATATTTACAGCTTCAGAGTGCTTTTTAAAGTTCTTATAATTCAGAAGAAAACAGAAGAAAATTAGACTCCTTTCATGACGCATTGATATGTATTTTATTTTTCTAGACTACCACTAAATCGATGTTAAAAGGATTTAGTAATTAAAAAATGTGAGTTTGATGCCAGCCTGGTCTACAAGAGCTAGTTCCAGGACAGGTTTCAAGGCTACAGAGAAACCCTGTCTCAAAAAACAAAACAAAATGCTTATTTAAAAATGACGTTTGTAACCCCAGGTTTGCTTCATTTAAAATGTCAACTCAGTAAATTGAAACCAAAAGCTGTTTCTCTCCTAAGCTGCCTCTTTCCGGCCAGTTTTTATTAGCAGTTTACCAGTGTCTCATCTTCCAAACTGGATGTTAGAACCATCTGCAATTCTCCCTTTATCCACCATATTTGTTCTTTCCAGCTTCAAAATTTTAATCCTGCCTTCTTCATTTCCTTGCTAGTTCTCCAAATGTAGCTGTCACCGACTGTCTAACAACCCAGGGAGAGCCTGTTTCTCCGTTTACTGGATAAAGTTCCTGGACACCTCATCTCTCTAACGGGATTGCCAGAAATGGAGAGGTTCTGTGTGACTGAGCAACTGTGTGAACTTCGGAAATGGGAGAATTACTACCAGCTTAAGCTTTCTGTAAAGCTGGGCCAATTGAAGAAGTCACCCTCTCTTGTGTGAGATAAAACATAAAACATAGATGACAGATGAGATGAGTTCTGTCACATGCTACGCAGCCAAAATATTTTCCCCTTGTCTCCCCATCCCTAAATGTCACCATCCGTTGGCACTCAATGTTCCCTGAATCTTGTTAGATTCTTTATGCTTAGGGTCTATATGTGAATGCTTTATTTTCAAGCATACATCAAATTTTCTTCTATTTTTCCATTGTCTAGCTTCTGTCTTTTACAGCTATGAGCTTTCTCGGTGTTTAGCAAGAGTGTTAGTAACAGGATGCTTTGCTGACCTTTACATGTGCACATAATCTTGCTGTGGGAATGGAAGGCACACACACTATTTGAATGCTTACTTGTTGCTCAGAGAGAATGCTTAGAGCAAAATTTTAAAGTTGGATCTACCCATCATTGGGCTACTTTGAAAAGAAAGTTTCTAATTTGTAGGAAAATAATTTGATATGTTTGAAAGTTTTTTATTTGTTGAACTTAAATTCATAGACATGTGAGTTTAAGATACATAGCTATGTTCTACATCATGCAATTACACATTAAAGGAAAGAAATGCTAACTGAGGATCATAGATCTTTTGCCACTCTACAGTGACTGTATAGGGGTTTATTTTTAACATAAACACAGATACACTCAAGGAAATGCACACATGCACACACACATAAGCATACACATGCAGTGGTAGAGGGATGGAGGAAAGGAGGGAATGAGGTAACTATGGAGGAAGAGGGAAGAAAGATATTAGGAAAAAGAAAACTTAGAAGATGCAGGCAGTGGAGACAGATATGAGTTGTGCGGATTGTTCTGGTTCTTATTCCCCTGTGGGAAGTAGTTTCCTCAAGGCATCCCTGGGTCAAATAAAAATTATGGCAAGTTTTCCACTATATATTTCTTGTTGATAGCTGTTCCCATTTAATCTTCACCATGTAATGATCTTGTAGATCAGTTACACTTCGATGCTTGAGATTCCAGAATTCGTAATCATACATTTTCTATGACTTGGACGATAGCAGCACACATTCACAGTGAAAATAACCAGGGAGTAGTCAGCAGGTGACAACATACGTAGTAAAACACAATCAAATATTTTCACCCGCAGTTGAATGTTATCTATTAAGCATGTAAAATAAAATGAAAAACTAAGGTACAAAGTGTGTTTGTATCAGGGAATAAGCAGCAGAGCAATATGGATAACTGGGATCAATCATTGTTTTAGTGTTGCTCTCTCTGGGCCACTCTGCTTTTCCCTCTTCAGTGTCATTTTATCATTTTATTTTATTGCAAAGTATTCATCCTTTGATACATGTTTCAGCTGAGGGTTGCAATATCTATTGCTATTTGATGAATTAGACACCAGGTCCTTATACAAGATAAAACGTCTTTTATCAAGCACTAATATCATAGAAACCTATACCCAGGAGGAAAATGGGACAGACAGTCCACTTAATTTCCTTTATAGTTGAGGGAAAAATAGGCGTGATCAAGAAATCAAATTTGTGTGTGTGTGTTTTCGTATTTGGTGATGGCAGAAGAGTCAATAAGGAATTATTTTTATAATAAAATTATGTTTATTCCAAGCCTGCTAAATGCATATTGCTGAGAACTGTCCACACAATTTAATGACATTGTAAAACATTAACAGTGACTATAAATTACCCTTTTTTCTGTAAGTGACTACTCACTTTCACCATGTTTAAATATTCATGATAAAGGGGATTCTTATCACTTTACTGTTAATTTGCTTACATAGGTTAATTTTCTTTACTGGTACTCGGAATTTATTTTTTAGTTTGTATATTATTAGGTAGAAGATCTTTATAATGTGCCTAATTTTATGATTAAGAACAATTAAGTCAGAAATAACCCAGCCACTGTGGTATGTGCCTTTCTTTGATACCAGCACTTGAGAGCCAAAGACAGGCAGATCTCTGTGAGTTCAAGACCAACTAGGCAGTAGAAATGAAGGGTGATCCTGTCTCAAAAAACTCATATAATTATTTCCAATTAATTCAAAGGATTTATAATGTTTCAATAGATATTTGTCATCAGAGAGAAAGAGAAGAGATTTTATAGTTAACATGAGTTATATCAGGACAGAATTTATATCTTTCCTATCTTGTGTATGTGTGTGTGTGTACTCACAAACAATATACATGGTGTACTTTCAGATTTTCTTATTATGGAACTTAAAAATTCACAGCTAAGTAACAAGGAGAATGCTAAGAGAAACATACAAAGATCCCTCTGGGGCAGGGAAATAGACAAGATCTTCTGAGAAAATTGGGAATATGGGGTGGGGAGCAAAGGGAAAGTGTAAGGGAAGGAAGAGGGATGCAGGGGAGAACTTTAGGGAATGGGATGGTGGAAATGGGGAAGAATCAAAAGGGAGAGCAAGGAAAGATATGTCTTGATTGAGAGAACCTTTATAGGGCTAGCAAGAAACCTGGCATTAGAGAAATTCCTAGGAATCCACAAGGATGACCTCAGCTAATACCCTTAACAATAGTGGAAAGGGTGCCTAAACATACCTTGCTCTGTAGTGAAATTGATGACTATCTTAAATATCATCATAGAACCTTCATCCAGCAACTGATGGAAGCAGACGCAGAGATCCACAGCTGAGCGCTGGTCTGAGCTCCCAGAGTCCAGTTGAAGAGTGGGAGGAGTGAGAATATGAACAACGAGGTCAAGACTGTGATGGAGACACCCACGGAAACAGTTTAAAGGGAGCCCACCAACTCCCATCTGACAATGATGGAAACATCATAAGACCAAACTCTACCCTCTGAATGTGAGTGACAATTGTATGGCTAGGACAGACTGTGGAGCCATTGGAACCATCATAGGACAAAACTCGACCCTCTAAATGTGGGTGACAGTTGTATGACTGGCACAGACTCTGAAGTCTCTGGCTGTGAGATCAAGATTTATCCCTACTTCTTGTACTGGCTTTTTGGACTCATTCTCTTTGGAGGGATACCATGCTCAGCCTAGGTATATATATATATTCTGGAACTCCCCATAGAACTGGCCAAGGCTTTGCTTCTTATCTTGCTCTTATCTTAATATTTTCTCCACTGAACCCTATTGTTATTGAGTCTATTAGTGTTCTGTTTGTGTACTGTAAATATCATCAACCCAAGCTTATTCTTCTAAAAGATTCAAACTTGTCACGGTTGATAACAGTTTAATATATGCTCTACATGGTAGTTTTCTTATCTTTTCCAGTATTGTCTTTGACAATCTTTCCCCCTCTAATAGATTTCTTTCAGTTCCGAATATAATGCATGATATCTATAACATGTATTGCTTAACTCCTCGAATCTCAACAATCTCAGAAGCCTTTATCATTTATGATGCTTCAGGTTTGAAAAATGGGAGGAAGTTATCTTGCAAGATAATTCTAAATTTTCATTTTATATCTTATCAGATTAGATATAGGTTATATATCACTGGTCAGTTGGTAGTCTCATGAATATTTCTTTGAAAAACATTGACCATTGTTTACTTAAAAGAAAACAAATCTTACTTAAAAGAAAACTAAACAACTATGGAGTGCTTGGTAAATGTTTTGAAAGAATTTGATTCCTTGTTTAGGTTTTAAAATTAGACAAAATTTGAAACCATCACAGGGAGATTTACTAAAGTCATTGCCTTATATGATTCCGTATTTCATGTTCTTTTTAATTCTTTTGGATCAAAACTTTGTTAAAAAATGAGTAGATCATTGTAAGAAAATATTAACATACAATAAAATATGGAAATGGATATACTTCAATCTACTCAGTCAATGTATAACTTCATGCTGTTCCATATTTAAATGAGAACAAGACAAGATAATATGGATTTGTAGAGTTTTAGAAGTTTGTTTAGAGTATATTTTGAGGAATATTTTAACTAAAATTATTCATGTGATCTTTAGGTAGAAATCAAAGGACAATTAACAATTCGAAATTGTGAAATACTAGCCAGGCACTTATGTGAGATTCCTCTCTGTATGCTGTGAATATCATTGGTTAATAAACAAACTGTTTTGGGCCTGTACCAGAGCTATCAGGGTACAGAGCTAGGTGGGGAGGAACTAAAATGAATTGTGGGACAGAGGAGGTGGAGTTAGAGAGAAACAAACCATGGGGCCACTTGTGGAGACAGGTACACTGAAACTTTTTTGGTAGACCATGACCTCGTGGTCATGCACAGATTAATGGAGATGGGTTAAATTAATGTGTAAGCATTAGCCAATAAGAAGCTAGAGCTAATGGGACAAGCGGTATTTTAAGTCATAGCAAAATCAAATAACTGAAGAAGCTATCAAATAAGAGGTGTTTTCCAATAGTTTGGGAGTTGGTTAGTGTTGAAAAGCTTACATAACATTTTTGGGCATCTGTTTGACTTATATATGGGCAGCATTGTGATTCCCTTCCACCCTCCTGTCCCTTTGTGCCTAAATGCTACTCCTGTGTCTTTGGACATACAGATTACCAAGATTACCTCTTACTATAAAAACACCGATCAAATTACTGGTTCCATGTCCCTTACCTAATGCTAGTATCAACCTTAAAATATAATCACATTCTAGAGTACAGGAACTAAGAGCTTCAACAGACTGTACAAAGGAACTTCATTCAGCCAAGACAAATCTCATCGTGCTTTATAATTTTTGTTATGAATCAACTTTAAAGAATATTTTTATTATTCATTTATTTTCTTTTATATATTTTCCCCTCTAGTGTTATCTCTATGAAGGATAGGGTGTGCATGTGTGTGTGTGAGTGTGTGTTTATGTCTCCTCTGACTAACACAGTTTGTAGTTTTAGACTTTGTAAGCAGCACAAGACAATGAGTAAGGATTTAGAAGTCATAGAACTGGTTAGTACATTTCAATAAGGGTGATTAATGCCATTGGAAAACTGAAATTAGTCCTGCTGTTAATTTTAGATTTTTTATCTCTTAACAAGAAAAGAAATGCAGAAAGCCTTCTCTAAAGAATTAGCTGAATTGGATTTCTATAGGCTTTGTAGCAAAACTGATTTTCTGTCTACATAAGATTAGTACTTAAATTTCCTATGGAAACCTAAGCCCTGTACTTCATCCTTCCTTGCTCTAATGGGTAGAATATCAGAATATTTTCCACCTTTATTGTGTTTTGGCCATAGTTTTCAGATAATGACTGGGGAGTGTCTTAATTTTCTATTGAGAAAAAACAGCATAGCCATGGCAACTTATAAAATAAAACAGTTCTTTTGTGAGGTTACAGTTCCAAAGAGGCTAGATCCCGTGATCTCACAATGATAGAACATGGTAACATATGAAGACAACAGAGAGAGAGGGGGGAGAGAGGGAGGTAGAGTTAGCAGGGAGGGGTGAAAGGAGTGAGGCTAGGGGTTTGATTGGGTTAAAAGTAGGAGGGGTCTAGGGCTAGGACTCAGGCAATAACAAGAAATGGCATGGACTTTTGAAAGCTCAAAGCCTGTCCCCAGTGACATACCATTTCCAATGAGGTCATACCTTCAAATCCTTCCAGTTCCAGTAACTTGGGTCCAAATATTCAAACACATGATTCAGCATGGGGAATTTTTATTCAAACCACCATAGAGTGGAAACCTAGATGTTAGGGTGACAATAAGTCATTGCCAAGCTGATACTACAGACTTGAATTATTTTGAGGAAGGGCATTTATCAGTCAAAGTCCTGGCATTGGATTGTTACCAGAACAACACAGACTTTTGTTTGAGCAGTTAGCCTTATGCTAATTCACACACACACACACACACACACACACACACACACACACACACACACGTGCACTTTAACTAGTTTTCATGCCAATCCGAATGATACAAATAAAGGTTACTTGGTCTCCTGTAAAATTAATGCAATTCTAATGGCAAGTTATGTTACTTTTGGCAGTTACTGGTAATAAGGCTTGTATAGGTGACTCCAAAAAACGTGTTTTAGATGCTTGGGGTGGAGCCTGTGGTACTTTGTGTAATGTCATTGACTTAAGTGATATAAAATTAGGTTAGTTGAGAAACCACCATGCATAGTATTACGAGACCACATCCCATTCCATCTTTTTGTTTTTCATGAAAACAACAATAAAAATGTTAAGGTCTTTCTTTGTCACAGAATCTCTTTTTGACATTCTGTGCTGTCATAGGAATAATGCAGTGAAAGACTTCAAACACTAAAGCATCATCTAGGAGAAACCATTCCTTCCTGTAAGCTAATTCTCTCAGATTTTTACTCCAGTCACAGAAAGCTGACTCACACAGCTGTTAATGATATATAATAGTAATAATAACGATGATGATGATGATGATGATAAGGTTCAAGGTTTAGAGTCATTCCTTCTCCATAGCTGCTCTCTAATTTCCAGTGTGTGAATAAATGAAATAATTTCATATCACTATGTTTAAAATATGATTCAGTATGGAAAGTAGAATGCTTTGCTGATGATACAATCAAGATAATATAAATGTAGTTTAACAAATTGTCATTCATTTCTACTTCCAGGAAAGTATACATAATTGCATATTTCTATATGGATAATAAGAGTCTTTCCTTTCCTCCCTCCCTCCCTTCCTTCCTCCCTCCCCTTCTTCCTTCTCTCCATTCCCCCCTCCTTCCTTTCTTCCTTCCTTACTGTTTTGCATCTTGTTCAGATCTATACAACTATTAGCATATAATGTCCTCTATGCTGTCAGATCAAGAAAGATGGATTATCCCTTGGACTGAAAGCTTTGAACTCTTCAGTTAGTTATGCCCTTTATTCCCTTAGCTTAGATAGAACATCAATGGGGACATGAGAATGTATGATGAGAACCGCATAAGATAATGACTACGATTCAGAAATAACTCTTTAATGTTTAAACAGTACAATGCATGTGTGTGTACATATATATGCACATATGTGTGTGAGCATTATATATACATGTTTATATTTAAGTTAATATTAACTGCACTTTAAATTGAACATGTGCAAATTAAGCAAGCTGCTCCCCAATGTAGAATAAGACTATGTACTTTGGAATGTATGACTTAACTATTTGTAATTTTATAAAGCAAGTTATTTCTACTTCTTTATCATCAGTTCTCAAAACATACATATTCAAATACTTAAAAGTACATATTTAATCATTTTATGAACTAATTTTCTTAGCTACTCACATTCAAATGTAATATTACATAAAGTATCTATATAATTTAGATTTAAAAATTATAGATGGTTAATGAAAATGGTGAAAACTGTGCTCTCTGATAAATCTTTAATTGTCATGAATGAGTGACTTACTAATGCCATTTAATCTTGGCCTTATAAATTGCTTTTAATGTATTCTAAAGTTTTCCATAGAGATTCCAAAATGATTTCAAAGAATGTTAAATTTTATTTCTAAAACTTAATTTTGACTGTATTATGCATGTAATCTTTGTTTATGTCCATCTCTCAAAACTACATTTAAAGTATTTACATAATAATATGTTTTATGTCTGATTTTCTTATTGTAAATATCTGAAAGGTAAAGCTGGAGTGAAGAGAACACACTGCTTCTTCATAGAATTTTTCCACATTTTATTATTATCGTCCATATTCCCAACTCATAGGAATAAAAGAAAATATGTTAACCAAATATACAATCAAAATCCTACAAACCAATGACATGGTATACAGACATACAGGATTAAATAAAAAAAATGTTATTTATTTCACAACCTGATATCACACTGTTGTCTAGGCTGGCATTGACTGTGGATTACTTAGCCTCGCTGTAAAGCAGTATGGGTTCTACTGTCCTAGAAATTTCATTGTAATATAAACTTCCTGGTGCAAGAAGATATAATTTCAGGATTTTTTTATGTTGCTTTAACTTCCAGAAATAAAATGTATTCAGGAACTGTCAAAAATATGCTTGTTACAAAGTTGAAAGCAAAATTGTCAGAAAGCATGTAAACATACAAGATTGGAATTTGAAACACCCAGTTACAGCCAGGTTTAAATGCATATTGCCTAACCTACTTTTGTCAAACTATGAATATCAATATGTAACATGCCTTATTAACTTAAGGCACGTTAAGTATTTTGTAATATTAAAACTTTTTGTTGTAGTAATAACCTGTGAAATATTGCATCAAACAATGGATCACATTGCATCAAACAACGGACTATTGAACCAATTCTATACTACTAATAATAAAATGTTTAAAATGTTTTGTCTTTTCTAACATGACTATCTTTAAGATAACTTTATAGTTATCTTAATGACTATCTTTATTTAAATTCTTTTACTCTTAAACAAAATATAATATACATTTCTCAAGATTTCTCATACATATTAAATAGCAAACTGCTATTCTGTCACTTTTTAGAAACAAACTGTATTAAAGATATATCAAATCTATCACACTTCATTTGCCAACCTCTCCAAATGACAATATAATCATATATTCTTTATTACTGAATGTCCCTATTCATTATCAGTAGACTTAGAATTAAAAATATTTCAAATTATCATACTATACTTAGTAAATTGTGCCTGAGTACTCAAATGTTTAAATTATTTGAGTAAGGCTGGGTGGTTGTGTTACACCTTTTAATCCTAGCACTTGGGAGGCAGAGACAGGCAGATCTCTGAGTTCAAGTCCAGCCTGCTCTACAAGAACTAGTTCCAGGATAGGCTCCAAAGCCACAGAGAAACCCTGTCTTGAAAAACCAAAAAATAAAAAGAAAAATAAATTATTTCAGTAAAGATAAATACTGATAACCATGTACAATTGTAGAAAACAAAATATGAAAGCATCACTTCCTAAAAAAATTAAAATTACAAAATTATTAGTTCAATTATTAATGTAAATATAAGTATACTTGATGGATTTCCATTACTTAATAACTCTGTCATATATTTATATATGGAGACATTTTTCTAATTATTATTTTCCCTATGAAATTGCATCAGGATTGTCAGATGAATTAGAGGTGAAGAGACACATAATATAGATAAGTGAATTTTTAAGTTAGGTTTCAAGAAGACAAGTGCCAAAATGCTGTTGGAGGCTGAATATTTTTATTATGTAAAACTACTATGAATGCATTTTTATTTTACAGCCTATTTTACACATACATGTGCACCTCTATAATATATATCAAATATATTTATACATATAAAAAGTCTAAGTTAAGCCTACTTTGTATTTCTGTTAATTGTGGTGTGCTTCTGAACAGCACCCTAATGTTGACATGGGATAGTTTTTGCAAAATTTAAAAACAGAATTTTAGCAATAAGGTCTTAATCTCAAATTCTAGTGGGTAATAAAAAACAATAGCAATTTGAGAGTCAAACCATATTGCTAATGACTCCATTCACTTTGGTTACTGGACATGGAGGAGTCAAACTGATAATGACCAGAAAACTTCCTACCAAGTGGCTTTCATAGTGCCATAAAGTGCTGCTCAGATTGCTCAGGAAAAAGCCTTACTAATACCGTTACACAGGTATGAAATCTGAGAGCTGAGGTAACAAAGTTCGGGACAGGAAATGCCCATGAATAGACTTGTGGCATGAGAGCTATGGGGCTAAACAACAACTTTCTATTTAGATTTAAAGCTTACTACACAGAAATAAAAATCCTAGCATCGTAAATTTGGCTAAGAAACCATAACTAAGAAACGCCTATGTAGCTCAAATTCTGTTGAGTCTTAATAAATAAAACCCAGAGTCAGATATTAGGGGGTGAAACATGAGAGATCAGAGAAGCAGTGTAACCAGCCACTAGAGGAACCTTTTACCTCTACTGAATCCTCAGATCCTAAAAGGCTATCTTGTCCTCAGAGTGCCTTCTCAGACTGCACCCTCTGACTGAATACTACCAACTGCACCCTCAGACTGCATCCTCAGACTGCACCCTCAGACTGCATCCTCAGACTGCATCCTCAGACTGCACCTTCAGATTGCATCCTCAGACT
>JAQHUG010000225.1:342295-362381 GCA_028555095.1 Dicrostonyx torquatus | reverse complement strand
GAAGAGTTGTTCAAATGCTTAGTCTCAGAATATATTTATTCAGAATATATATATATATATATAAAATATTTTAATTTCAAATAAGTGTATCTATGTATGGATATGAGTATGTGAATACAGGGGTATATACATGTGTATCATTAAAATATGTTACCTATATAATCTTTTTTCATATTTTATTAAGAACTATTAAAATAATTAAATTTTAAGTAAAATTGTATATCTATAATAAATATTATATTCTTATAGAAATAGAAATTCCCTTTAAGTCTAAGAGAACTAAGGAAAGAGCCTTGTCCAAGAAACCAATTTTCACCACAATGATGGACAAATTATATCATTTTTATGCACTAAAACACGCATTATAAATCCAAAAGGGATAATTGCTGTTCATCTAAAAATACCTCCATAAATATTATAATATAGTCATTAAAATCCTAAGAAATAAATATATGATGTATTTTAGAATGCTTTTAGTTATTGATAAATTTTTAAAAGTATGAAAGCAATTAATGTAACAAAATTTAAATGTTAAAGTCCCAAGAAATTTTGGATTATGATATCTCTTCCACAGTTAAAGGCAGAATCAGAAAAATGCACATCTAATTACATGTAAGTTTTTCAATCATTTTATCCCCAAAATGATCTCCTTAATGCAAGATACATGATCATCCTATTAATATTTGTCCTTTAGATCAGAAGTTTAATGGAAATGGAGAAAGAAGATAGTAGTTTTTCATAATTACCTTTGTGCTTAAAAGTTTTTTCTGAGTTTTCTGATGTGAAGGCTGAGAAGTAAGTCATGTCGCATGAAAGGAAAGAATGCCTTGACCTTAGATGGCAGAAAGAACTGCAGCATCATTTTCTTGAAAAAAGAAACAAACTTCACTGGTGACAATTTCATAGATAATATAGATGCTTTTATTGAATATATTGGGTGACTGACATTTATTTCCTTTGTAACCTTACCTGATATGAATCTTTAATTTTTAACATATTCTTTTCATAAAAGTATTTATCACAAAATGTTCATGAATTTAGTATCTGTCCAATTTTTTTTTTAAGATTAATGATAACCCTGTGAATGACAGCCCCATTCCTAACCTTTACACAGAGGAAGAAAAGTAGAATGTGGAATTGAAACTTGTCATCATTCCACACTAATCCTTCCAGGCCATGCCTATATGTATGAATGTCTATCTATGTATTCCTTTAGAGCAGAGCGTTAAGTAATATACAACATCGCAAACGATTTCTGGCACCATCCCCGTTGTCAGGTGTTGTACAGCAGTTTCTTCAGGTTGAAACATCTGTTCCTGGAGAGAAGAGGGATACTCACAGAACTCAGAAGTAAACTAGATCCAGAAGTCCCAGAAAGTTGAAACCTCATGAGTCACAAGGTTACATCAGCAGGAAACACTTGCTGGGCAGAGGAGATTCAGGGCTGTTGAGCAGCCCACCTGTCCTGTGGAGAGCCCTAGGCTGGCCTCTTTAGTGAGTCATCACCCAGGCTGAATGGGACTTTTCAGTGCTAAGGCAGCATATAAGTCACCTACCCGTCATCCTCTAAGTCAGCCCACTAGAGTCATCGATGTGTCAGGTGTGATTTTGGTGGAATCATTAAATGAATTTGGCATTATTATCTATCAGCAGTGAGTACATTTTTATTTACTTCTGTGCTCAAGAAACCAAACATCAGCCAATTCAAAACCATACGTTACTGTATATGCTTTGAAGATTAATAAAGTTGTTAATAAAGTTGATGAATTCAAAAGTTCTGATATTCTCAGAAACACAGTGCTTCATTACTTTGATCAACCATAATGCCCTAAGATATATTTATGATTATTCTGATTTATGCCTTGAAATTCTAACTGTATTTTTCTGTTATGGTGTAGCATAGTGCTAGTTTAAGGTTTATTATTAATTACTAAAGCTTATAAATTATTAAGTGTTTAAAGAAAAAAATGATGCACATAAAAAATTAAAATTACAAGGGGATTAGTATACCTTTTAAAAATAGATGAAAATATCCAGAATATAATGATAGCATTTGGAAAAAATAAAAAATAGCATATCTCTTCAAAATTATAATATCAACAAGATCTACCTTGAACTTCATAGACGTTGAAGAATGAGGCCAACAGTACACTGATTAAGTAAATGAATTTCTATCGATTTTAACTACTTCAAAATGAAAAAGAAAATGGAGGAAGATGAGTAGATGGCTAAAAACACTGTGAATATATCTGACTGGGAACTCATGATGAGCAGAAGGCAGGCTACATTGGATATGTAATTGCCTAATTAAAGCCTAAAGACAGTCTGCCAAAGGGACGTATGACCATTGGATTGGTGAGTGGCAAATGCTCAAACAGCTGTAGCTGAATTCTATGAGCCTTAGAACAGATTGAAGTCATCTATTTCCTCAACTAACAGTCTTCTGCTGATACAGGATGCACATATTTCTAAAATAATGGACACCTCTGAAGTTCTGCAATTGAGCAATGTTTTAGAGTTATTAAAATACCTGTAAGTATCATCACTGTCATAATAACACGATTTTAGAATCATCAGAGTAAGCGAACATCTTTTTTCATACAGTAGACTGCTATGCCTGCCCTGTAGTACACAATGACTGTATGTGTATGCATATGATTCTTAAGAGTATAGATGATGATTATCTTCAACACTAATTATAATACAGAGATGAATATTAATTTTAATATATTCTAAACACTTTAATATAGAGACAAAATATTATATAAGACCTATTTTTAATGTATAAACTCAAGAAACTGAATACAAGGAAAATGTTTGGATATAACACATAATTTACTCCCACTATAGTGTCAATTCTTACATAATTTTCATTAGTTTTTCAAAGAGTTGAAAAATGTGAAAGATTCTCTTTGCCTTCTCTTTCAAATATTCTAAAAGAAATCATTCTCACGAGTCTATAGCATCTCCCTTGAGATAAACAGATTCTGTCATTTTTACTGTTTACATTGCTGGTTGTATTTAGATTTTTCTCATTTATTTAAGCTAAGCCACAGGAAGAAGCTAAATATTTACTCTTGAATTATTTTTATTAAGAAATTTTTAAATGCAATCTTTTCTCTTTTTATATACCTATCCCTTTTCACACTCCCTAACAACCTCCTGCTCTGTCATTCCCTCCACCCTGCCCCCCATCTGAGGAATGCTTACCTCAGAAAAGGTAAGCCTTCCCTTGAGGAGTCAACACAGTCTGACATTTCACTTCCAGGCAAGACCAAGGCTCTCCCCCTTTATCTAGGCTGAGCAGGTATTCCTCCAAAAAGAATGTGTTTCTATACACCAATTCAAGCACTAGATACAAATCCTGGTCCCACTGCCAGTGGCTCCACAGACTGCCCAACCCTCACAACTGTCCCCCACATTCAGTGGGCCTAATTTGGTCCTATGCAGGTTCCCCTGGTATCAGTCCTGAGTCAGTGAGCTCTCATGAGCTCAGGTCAGCTTAATTTATACATCATTGTGAAATATTTTTAAAACTTTGAAATACTGTGTGTGTGTTATGTATAAATGAACCATTTGTGGTTGATTTACCATATTCAACATAAAATATTGTACTAATTAGGATGAATGAAAAATAAACTTGGATGACAAGGACATGCAAGTGTTTGTGCATATGTGTGTGTGTGTATGTGTGTGTCTCTCTGTGTGTGTATGAGAGATAGAGAGACAAGAGAAAGAGACAAAAATATAGAGACCGTTGTTTGTAAATGTGTGTACATGGAAATCAACTAAAGATAATATGGTAAATATTGGATTTTATCTCAACCACATAACATTTTGTTCATGACAATGTTCTATAGATCTATAAGAAATTTAAAACAAATAATTAATAACTTGAACTTGCATTCTGCCAGTTGCACAGCCTGATTATATTCAGTCTGGAGAAGTAGCTGAGCTGTGTACAGAAATAAAAGATATAGAACCCTGAACTGAAATAAAATAATTTTTAATGTTTGTTTATAAAAAACAATATCTCTCCAATCTTCCTCCTTAAAAGAGGTAATGAAAGGAGGTTTTGGTTTGAAAAAAAATTTGACTTAAAGATATTTGATATAGGAAGCAAATGCAAGTCTCAACCACAGATCTTTGCAGAGTCTATGGAATATTCTACTTACAGCAATAAGATTTCCTATTTCATGGGTCATTACATGTTTTCAAGTTCTTAAGACGTCCTACTTAGATCAGGAATGAGGGCATTATTAAATGGTTTTTCTACCTGTCAGATACTTAAGGGTATAACCTGCGGGTTGTGGGCATCTACAGTGCTCATACCTACAAGAAAGAAGATTCTATCTAATTGCTCTCAATGACAGGAACATATTTCATGGTATGTAAATTTTTATCTCTGTAAAACATCAGATCATTTTTTTGTTATAATTCCTTAGCCAGGTGAAATAAATCTTTTTCTTTTATATCTTGCCATCACAAGTATTTATACATAGCATTTATTTTATCCCATTTATCATTATCTCTTAACCATATATATTACCATATATATTGTGTCCTTAATTTTCTCATTCAGATTATAGGTTTAATTTCTCTTATCGTTTTTCACCGTCTTTGGGATGACTCTGATCTTTCAATTTATCTTTTATGAGAGAAGAGATAGGAGAAAAAAGTAAAAAACAAGAGACTATTTGAATGATTTTTTTAATAAATGATATATAATTTCTATTATATACCAAACTCAACTATTCAATTTTCAAGGGAAACATGGACAACATTTTGTATTGACTTTTGAGACAGATAAAATTTGTCAAATATCATATTGTTCAATATCTTATTGAGACTGAAGCATAAATAACTACTATATATTAACATCATTGTCTTTTTAAATGTCTAAGTTTTATTTTATTTCTGATTGTAATTATGATCGTTTTTACTTTATGTCTCTCTGATGTATGTAGGGTAGGAGTGTGTCTGAGAGACAGAGAAATAGGGAGAAAAAATGATAGATCAGGGCAGAGGCAGGAAAGGAGTTTTGGTGTCAGCTTTGAGAAATCATTTATTTCTTTCCAGTTTTTACATGTTTTCTGGGTGTTAAGTTCAAGGTATTAGGCTAGAAACATGGGGCAGACATCCTCACACCACGTTTTAAAGCTGCAAATGGAATATTTGGCTGATCATTGATTGATGAGTATGGATTCTTCTACAAAATCATTCTCTAAATTTTGAAGTCTGAATATATGTGTGCACAACTTGAAAGAGCTTCAAAGCACTTAGAACACAAACTTTTCATAATTTTAGATATGGAAAAATAATTCATAACCTAAGTATTTTTACATGTATAAAAACACCGATATTATTACATTAGCATGAATAAAGATCAATAGTAATTGTTACCATTTTACCATGTCATGTGTCATATTTGATTTTCCTTTTATAACAAGACAGAAAAAAATAACCCAGAAACTCCTTTCCCACTACCCTTTCATCTTTCTAGCCCTACTGGGTCTTCCTCCAACTCCTCCTGAGCCCCTACTACTCTCAAATTGATGGCTTACTTTCCTTTAATTACTACTGTTGTACACTGGTAGGCATAAATATAAAAATGCGATCTTTCTGAATTCCTTTTTGTTGTTAATGTGTTTATAATTTCAGGAACAAATACTTTGTATTAGACACTTATTAAGGCACTTATATCTGGAAGAAGGTAAGTCTCCCTCTTGCAGAGGTCATTAGTTGCCTGTAGTTCCTCGTTTCAGATGGGGTGATGTATCATTTCCCCCTTCCATATCCTAGAACACCAGGGAATCTTTTGTGAATTTGTTTGTCCTGGAAACGGCTAGTTCAAAAAGATATGAACAATAGTGATACAAAGGAAGCTTCCTTTTAAAAAGCATCACCAGAGACTATATTATTGTTTGTACCCCCGTTGGCCATGTGTATTGTTGTTATCCACAGTTTTGATCATTTTATCTTACTCAACAATTCTTTTCTCCTTTTTAGAATCGTCAGACTTTCAGACCAAGAACTGCTAACTCCTTATGTGTTTAGTGTTTGTGCTTTGTTGTTGTTGTTTCGATGTTCCTAATTACTCAGTTTCCTTTCCTTTTGAGGACACAGAACACAATGTCCTGTTAAAATTTTGTATTTCATTCTTAGCAACTATAGAGCATTTTTGCTATTTAAGGGACTTCAAGGATAAAAACAAAACAAAACCATATCTTATATACAATCTTGGTACTTATGTTCTGGTGGTAAAGCAATAATTACTCGACTAGATAAAAGATATGTAAGTATTAATAGTGGCAGGTGCTAAGAAAAGAGTTGGCCTGCTCTGCTATTAGCTCCTCTGTAGTGTGTTATTAAACAGAATAGTGAAAGCGGGTCTGTATTCCACTTCATTGACAGTTCCTTAACAAGAGGATCCAGGTCTCGATTTTTATTATATTCCACATAGTGTCTTGTAAAGACTGTGTTGCAGGTCCTCAATAAATGCAAGTTAAATTGTGTGCAGGTGTGCTTACTGGGGCTTTCTACTCGGAATCAAAGTAAGACTGTCAGCCATCTGCATCCGAAAGGGCTGGGCTTATTGTTAAAAATGTAGACCCCCCTGAGACCTTTTGAGTATGAATGTGTAGTGGAGAGACAGAACTTCAAATTTCAATTAACTTCCCAAGTGATTTTCATGCATACTACTATTTTGGGAATCACTGGAGCAGAAGATATGGAACACATCTTTAGAGAGTAATTGCTACTCAATAAAATCTTGATTTAATACACATGGTATGCCAAATATAAAAATCTCAAGACTTTGGGAATCTTTCTTTGTGTATATAGTTAAAGCTACTTTATAATCATATTACATTATTGCATATTATGTGTCCCCAAAGCCCTCTGTTAGATTTTGCCATGCATATAAATTAAGAAAAAAGTAATCCTATTTACCCACTCACTATCTTATCTTTCTCTAAAATGAATGTCTACATTTTTAGGGGTAAATAATGTCTATACAAAATTACTATACTCTTTATTCTGGCATTTTTTGTCACTTGACTATCCATGCAACTGATAACTGTCAAGTAAACTATATGGAAAATTCATGATGTAGGGCTGAAGTAATTAAATAATCTGAATTTGTCATATCTTCCTACCATCTTTTCCTAAATTAAAATGTGAGCATGCATTTAGAGGTAAAAGTTACATATTCCTAGGAGTGGAATAAAACTGTAAATTCCTTGGAGGTTTATATCAATTTGTACTCAATGTCCACATTGGACATTCTTGTCACATGGAAATACTACAACTTTATTCTTTAAGCAACTGTGTTAAGATTTGTGTTCCTGGATACCTCTTTCAAATATTTGATTACATTTATTTGTTGTGTATGAGTGTTCTGCTTGCATGTATCTGTATGGACCATGTATGTGTGTAGTGCCTATGGAGGCCAGAAAAGATCACTATAACCCCTATAACTAAAGTTCTAAAAGTGTGTGCCACCATCTGGGCGATAGGAACTAAACTTGAGTTCACTGTGAGAGTGGCAGGTACTTCTAACCACAAGTCATGCTTCCTATCCCTGTTCTTAAATTTTAAAGGGATATACTCAGAGGGAAAAAGGTGTGTCCATAAAAATTGCACCAGATGGTTTGCCAGCACTGAGAAGAGTGGTAGATATAAGGCCCAAATATACCCAAATATCTTTAGTGCATAACTACTCACAAATAAAAAATTATTTCTCTCCAAGGGAATCTCACCAGTGATATAAACTATAAGGGCAAGACCTATGCTGAGCAGTAGATGGCCAACACAAAAGTAGCTCAATGGCATTTTTGGGGATTCTCTATCTCATTTCTCTCCCTTTACATATCCTTTGCACTTATTTATTATTTGCTTGTCTGTCTGCCTCTATCTATCTATCTATCTATCTATCTGTCTGTCTGTCTATCTATCTATCTATCTATCTATCTATCTATCTATCTATCTATCTGTCTATCTACAATAATTTTTGAGACAGGGTTTCTCTGTAACTTTGGAGCCTGTCCTGAAAGTAGCTCCTGTAGACCAGGCTGACCTCAGTCTCATGGAGATTTGCCTGTCTCTGCCTCCTGAGTGCTGAGATTAAGGACATGCACCACCACTGCCCAACTTTCCATTGCATTTATACGATGGCTTTGGGTTTTGTGATTTTTAATTTCCTGTGTATAAAAACAAAGACTTGTATCTCTGCATTTTATATGTGTTTGTTCTGCCTTTTCTTAGTTTTTTCCTTTTGTTTGTCTGATCATTATGTTCTTTTATTGTTTGTTTTCTCTCTTCATATATTATTTTATTATTATTATTTAGATTCCTCTGCCCTTTCCAGGAAGAAACAGAAAAGGTGTGGATTTGACTTGCAGGGGAGGGGGAGGTTTGGAACATCTTAAGGGATTTGGGTGAGATTGCTGTGGGACAATGGCCTATACCCTGTCAGTTGTATTTCAATAAAATGCTGATTGGCCATAGGTAGGCAGGAAGTAGAGGCAGGGCAGTGAGAACAGGAGAATTTTGGGAAGAGGATTCAGTCTTCAGCTTTCACCCAGATGCAGAGGAAGCAAGATGTGACTCCCTCGCCAAAAGAGGTAGCAAGCCACATAGCTAACACAGACAAGGATTATGGGACGATATATGTTATACGAATTAATTAATAAGAAGCCTGAGCTACTGGGATAATCAGTTTATAATTAATGTATGCCTTTGTGTATTTCTTTGGGACTGAACAACTGGGGGACTAGGCAGGACAAAAATCTCGGTCAACAGGAGGTGAAAGTGCAATCACAATATATTGGATGAATTTATGCTATTTTCAATAAAATTAAAGCTGTTTAAAAAGTGTGTATAAGACGAATATGGTCTTAAAATCTGTCTGTGTCCTAATTCAAGAGATCTGTGACAAAGATGAAGCAAAATGTCAAGTTATCCTGGATTATTTCTATATATGTAATCTATTAGACAGAGCCTTTAGGAATCAAAAGAAAATCAAGGACTCAGCATCTGACTATGGCACTTGAAAAGACCTTAGACACCATTCCTAGCATGGAACACAAAAGGGATGACATTGAAGAAAAGCTGGCAACAGCAAAGATATAAAGTGTCCTAATGACATAGAAACTAAATGAAGAAAAGATCATTTCAGCCTAGTGAAACTCCATCTGGAATTCTGACCTATAAAGGTATAAAATGAAGGCTGGGGACTTAGTTATGTTAGAAGAATGCATGACTAGCATTCTTCAAATCCCGGGTTTTATCCCTTAGTAAATCCTGCTTGGTACAGGCCTTGATCCTAGGACTTTGGAAGTGGAAGTAAGAGGATCAACAGGTTCAGTTGCTAGACTGGGAGTTCTAGGTCAGCCTGTGTTATAGGCTAGCTAGTCTTAATAAAGGGTAAGGGGAGGGAAAGAGAGAAATGTGAAAAAAACAAAGCAACAGAATGAAATACCTGCAAAATGATAATTTTGCTGTATATCACTATGTATACTAAAAATATTAAGACACCAATAAAATACATTGACCTCCAAAAGATAACCTGATGGATATTTAAAATTAACAGAACTCTCAAACAGTCCACCACATAGTGATTTTTTGCTTTAGCACAATAATCTACATGTAGTAGTACATAAAATTTTAGGCAACACAATTGAAAACTGTTGTATCTAATTCTTTCACTGCTGTTTACTGTCCTTTCAGTTGCCCCTGTCCCAGAATTAGACAAGTAACATCACCCCCAAAGTTGCTAGGTTTGGACATTGTTTAAGAGATGACTGTTTAAACGTATAATAGTAGCTAGAAATCTCTAGAACCAAATACATAGTAATTTGGACATTGAAATAATTTAACTTTTAAAAATTGAGTTAGTTCTTTGACAATTCTGTGAATATGTATAATGAATTTGAATAATTTTCTTCTGTCACCATTTCTTATATTTTCCCACCCTTATCAACCCTATCTGATGACTACTTCTACCTTTCCCAGATTTATAACTTGCCTTTGTTTTATGACCTAACCTTGTCTGGCTATTAATTGCCATATTGCTGTATAAACCAAGTACACTTATTCACAATGTTGATAGATCCTGATAGCAATGTTTTTTCCTCACCCCTTCTCCAAAAATGTTGGCCCTTATAATATTTCTCTTTTCCTTCACGTTTCCAAGCAGAGTATACATGTTTTATTTAATTTAACATAAGCCTGAAACACAATTTCAAAACAAAATTGAAACCTAATTCCCAAAATATAATTGAGAGAAAATAGTTCAGGACTCTATAAAAAGTCAAGTACTTTTATAAGAAGTTTAAGTATGTTTCAGGCAAATCTTAAGTATAATACATGTTAAACAGGATGTAAAAGTGAAACAGACGAAATGAAACAAGAATTTGTGAATTATGAACTAGAATAAGAGGGAAAAGTGTAAAGAAAAATGTTTAAAGATAAGTGACAACTAAATTGAGAAAATGAGGAGATGAGATATTGAGAAAAATAGGATAGTTAAGAAGGTTTGTGGTAAGACTTCATCAGAATACATGTTCTGCTTATTGGAAATCCTAGGAAGATAAACCAAGTGAAGAAAGAAATAGTAAAACAAGTGACCTAAGCATACACCTCCCCAGTGATGTTATGAATTCAGCAAGGTTGTTAAGTTTCAAACTCAGGACCAAATATGAGATGCCTATTTAATACATCATCGCAGACCAGGCCAACAGGTTCTCTGAGCATCCCTCAGCCTTTACCTGTTACAGGGTATGGCTAGTATACCCCGTCCTCTTTCTACTTGAACTCTCCAGCGCAGAGGCAGCATGCCCATCTTCCAGATTTCTTCCCTGTAGAATCCAGACATTTGGTTACCTGACCCTTTTTGCACCTTTGACCTACTGCAACACCTGGTTCCCTTTCTCTGATTCCCTTCCTTTCCTTCTCCCCCAACATGGCCCAGATCAGTCTGGTCTTCTCCACTCTGAACTCCGCTTTCTACTTATATTTGCCCTCTTGTCTATAGTAAACTTTATCCTCCACCATACCTAGGAGCAGTCATGCCCTTTCCATTCTTTTGACTTATTTATTTATTTATTTATTTTTAATTCAATGGTAAACATGTATTCCTAAACATGTACACTGATTTAATAAAATTTGTATCATGTGTCTGCAGAGGTTTCATAGACATAGATACATGCTTTCTAAAATTGAATGGAAAGCTACAGTCTCTGAAATAGCAATCATAATCTTCACTGTAGTAATATTGGCAAGGAGTATGAAGTGAGAGCCATTGCTGTACCAGACATTAGGTATGTTCTACAGTATGATATTAAGATTATCCTATTGGCAAAGCGACAGACATAGACCTGTGAAATGTAACCAAAGACCTTCACTTAACCAATGTACACATATTTATAAGAGACACTCAACAAATTTGGTGCAGTGTACAGTGGCATAATAAGGAAGTGAATAGCATTGCAATCACTAGTGTTGAGTATTTGGACATTCAGAGACAATGGAGAGGAATGAATATCAAAACAGTGTTCATGGATGTAGATATAAAACATAAATTCATGACATTTCTGTGAAAATAAAACAGGTGTAAAGTCTTTGGGATCCTAGAGCTATCAAACTTTTTCTTAAACTTGACACCAGTGTGTACTACAGAAAAGAAAAAGAAATAAATGATTTGTTTCTCTCCGCAGTATCCTGCCCCATCTTAAGGAAGCAGGGGGAGGGCGGTGGGGTAGTGGGGGAGCAGGAGGGCCGGGAACAAGGGGAGTAAATGTAAATTTTTCTTTTAACAATAAAAAAAAGAATAAGAATAAAAGTGAAGAGATGAAAAAAGTGTTTGCTTTGTGTAGAACCCTGAAGGGAAGAAAATATTTGCCAAGCAAATAGCCAGTATTTTAGCACATAGCGTATTCAAAGTGCTCTCACTCTCGGCCATGGAAAAACAGCTGGAAAAAAAAACACGATCAAAAATAATCCAGCAAGTGATTGACTAAAATCCAATTAAACACATTGTGAGCTGTGAACATATCTGTGATGGGTAAGACGTTTTACTTTAGTATGATGAATTGTTATGCTAGAAATAGTTTTGTTCACAACACTGTTATAAAGAGAGTGTTGCACATAATAAACTTTACAAAAGAAAGTTCAATTAAAAGTTATATTCAGTTACCACTGGTCTGTTACCACTAATCAGATCCCATTGGTGAGACCCCAGTATCACATATGGTTTCCAATTGGATAAATTGTTAAAAGTGAAATTGTTAGACAAAAAATACATTTTGTATACATAAAATATTTCTAATATGTTAAAAAACCAAAATTATGATATTTGTTAGAAAATACATAAAGTAGAAACCATCACATGAGGCAAAATATGCCAAAACAAAGACAAAATATTACATATTTCCCCTAATTTATTTATTTTAAATTTCATGTGGATACATAATAAGATATAATACACACACATGACATGAGTATAGAAGGGACAAATGGAGACAAGAGACTAGCAAGAGGGTTGATGGGAGGAAAGGTTTTGATATGGCAAAGATAGAGGATACCCTGGAAGGAAACTCTCTTTATGAAATGCAGCAACATGTGAAATAAATACATACAAACCAAATGAAAGAAACAAAATATTTCAAAATTAATAAACACTTGAGTATTTCCCCTAAAATATACATTTAGCAAAGGAAAGAGCATATTTGTTCAGTGTATTTAGTTACCTATCAGGGAAGTGAAAATTAATGAGTTAATAATTATCCCTTTGATTATCCTGTGCAAGCCACACTACTGTCACCCACTTCCAGACAGCCTAATTTGTCCTATGTAGTTTTCCCGACTGTCAGTCTGGAGGCAGTGAGCTCCCACTGGCTCAGGTCATCTTTTTCTGTGGTTATCTCCATCATGGTCTTCACAGCTTTGCTCATTTTAGTGTTCCTCCCTCTCTTCGACTTTACTTTGGGAGCTCAGCTCAGTGCTTAGCTGTGGGTCTCTGCATCTGCTTCCATCAGTTGTTGGATGAAAGGAAATTTAAGAAGTACAAACTGGTTGTGATAGTTTGAATTTGGTCGATCCACCTAAGTTCATAGTGAGGGAACAATTGGAGGTGTGGCCTTGTTGGAGTAGGTGTGGCCTTGTTGAAGGAAATGTGTCATTGTGTAGGCAGGCTTTGAGATCTCTTTTGCTTAAGATTCATTCAGTGTCAAAGTTCATTCCTTTTGCCTTCTGATCAAGAGGTAGCAAGCACCATGTTTGCCATGCTCCCTGCCATAATGGTAAATGACTGGACGTAATTTGCCACCTCAGTTAAATGCTATGGTCCTGGTGTCTCTACACAGCAATAAATATCTCAGAGAAATGTCTGAGTTTTCAGTGAAGTGATGCTCGCACTAATCGTAAAGACTCAAATACTATCCCTAGAGACCTCCACACAATCACCCTGGCATGTCTGTGAGTGCATGCAACACACAAACACACACACACATACACAAACATACAGAGAGACACAAAATAAATAGTTGTAAAGAAAGTTGCTGTCACTCTGGAACATGCATTTTCATCTTATAATAAAGCTGTCTTGCAGTTACAAAATAAAATATGCTCATAACCTGCCCAGAGATTTTATTCTTCAGTATTTATCAAAAAATTATGAAATTGTATTTTCACTTATAAACCTATTCAAAGTGTTAGACAAAGGGTTCAACAGTTAAGAGCACTTAGTGCTCTTGCAGAGGACACAAGTTTAATCAAGTTTAATCTCGGGTCACAAACATTGGCTACTACTCCATATATCTTCAATCTAGGGGATCCAGCATGCTCTTCTGACTTCCATGGGCTACTGTATAGATATGGTGCACATACACACACTCAAACCCACACAAATGCACAGAAATAAAAAGAAAAGTAATAAATTCTAAATTTTCTTAGGAATATTAATAGCATCATCATTTATGTACAAGAAGTTGAGTAATTCAAACAAGGATATCCTGTTCATAATCTCAGTACTGGGAAGATGAAGGCAGGAGGATCAGAAGCTTAAGGCATTACCTGACTGCATAGGTGTTTAAGGGTATCATAAAATCAAGCAGATACTTTCTCAAACAGAACAAATAAACCAAATAAAAACTGAAAACATTAAAGACATTCTGAAACAGGTGAATAATGATTAGGTAACTGGCTTATGGATAGCATGGGACATGACTCAGAGCTCTGTATATAACACTAATGATGAACTTTCTGGGAAACTGAATTTTAAAAAGAAAGTGAATCCTAAAGGTTTAAATAATGTTGCATGTTTCTATTTATGCATCTTTCCAGTGATAAGATTCTAGAAGTAAGAAAGCGGTAAATATTTTCAAGGGTTAATTGCAGTTGGTGAGGTTTAGGGGAGACTCATAAGAGGATGAGAATGGGTGTAAACACACAGTGAGGGGGCAGGAGAGATGGCTCAGTGGTTAAGAGCACTGACTGTTCTTCCAGAGGTCCTGAGTTTAATTCCCAGCAACCACATGGTGGCTCACAACCATCTATAATGAGGCCTGGTGCTCCCTTCTGGCATACGAGCACACATGGAAGGAATGCTGTACACATAATAAATAAATCTTTAAAAAAATAAACACACAGTGAGTTGGTCTTTTCTGATCATAGACCTACAGTCATATGGGAGCTAAAAGCTTTGATCAATGATGGTCTAAAGACAATGGCAATACCAGAGAATTGGTGAAAACAGGGGCAAAGGAAACCATTATGTTAGAAAAAGTAGAGTCTAAGAAAGTTTTTAGTGAATGTCTTTTACAGACGATACCACTCTTCTTACAAGTAGAAAATATGTACCCACAGCACTGAGAAGCTTCCACTGCTAAAGAGAAATTTCCATGATACATTATCATATCAGTAAATATACATTTAAAATACTACAACAAAAGCAAACCCAGAAAATCAACAGGAAAAATAATAATTTTCACATTTACGTTAGACTTATTTAATTTATTATGTACGTGCATGTCTATGCATATGTGTGAATGTCTATGTGCATGTCTGAGTGCACACGAGAGCAAACACTTGCTAATGTGCATGCTATTACACTCATGTGATGATCAGAGGGTAACATACGAGGGTCGGTTCTTTCTTTTTACCATGTGGTATAAGGAATTGGTCTCATTTTCTTATCAGGTTTGGCAGCAAGTGCTCTTACCAATTAAATTGTCTCTCTTGTGTTGTATTGTATTTCTTACTCACGATGCATTTCTTGTAGTGAACAACATTCTTAGGAAACATGAGACTTTATTTATTATCTTGACTCTTATGGTAGTTATGTGAGCTAGTCCATAAGATAAATTCTTATGGAAGTTTTGACACATACAAACACATAGACAGATGTGTTTGTGTAAAACTGAGAATCTAAAATTATATTGCTAATTTGATTCTATGTCATAATCAAAATTTTAATATAATATAGTTTATCATGTGACAATGCTTATCACGTGTGATTGTTGGGTGAAGATCAGGGCTCCATTCACTCTAGTAGACCTTGCAAATATGTAAAAATCTGCTATCTATAGAATTTATGATCAAATAGTGACATACACTCTACTTAGCTAATTCATATATCCATGCTAATTTTAGAATGAGATGCCTGTTTAATATGGAAATTATGAATTATAATAAAGAATGCACTATCATGATTTCTATTTACTACATAATATGAAACTAATAATTATATGTTTGGTATGCTAAAATATCTTAGACATATGGGAATAGATAACTATTATTTAAATGCTTTTAAAAGGTTATATGTAAACCTACTACTGAGAAGCTTCCAACAAATTGTGTGTGTGTGTAAGTATATAGAAGTTATCCTATAATGGGGCAGCAACAGTCTTGCTAGACACCACTAGCTAACAAAGCAAAAGCCCACATGCCAAGGGTGTTTTATCTCTTTTTGAATTGTTGGCCTTTGAAGCTTTTTAAAAACCCAAATGTTATAGGTTATTGCCAATATTCTTGGTTGCTCCCCAGAACTTGACAGTAAGGCCTTATGGATGAAGATACCACAAATCTGAGTTATAGAACATTGCGGAATCAAGCTGGTACTGAGTAGAGAGAGCCACCAAAGTTGGCTGGATTCACAGCATTGCATGGTGCTGGGCTACTGGAAGTGAAAAGTCATCATCAGTCTCACCCATCTGTGAACTATGCAAGCTCTAACAATAACCCAGCTGTCTACATCTGCCTGGTGATGAAATAGTAGGCTAAACTGAGGAGAATGCCCAAAAGCTTTCAGATTGGATTTAAGGCCTGCTCCACAAGATGAAACCCACAGCTGGCACTGTTATTATCTGTGGTTGGACAGGTCGTAAACACTATGAGAGAACATACTGTCATTCTGCTGAATTGATGCTCTTCTAATCACTGATAGTGATACTCATAATTTAGTAAATCTTCAGAGAAATTTCTTTATGCTTTAGATTTTTAGAGCCAGAGGTGACAGATGACCTTAAGGAAATTCTTCTCCAGACACATCAAGACAGTTACACATAGAAACTAATGGCAATATTATAGTGTACAAGACATAGGCAAGTTGAAGGCAAATAAAATTGTAGCATGGAGAGGTAAGGACTTCCCACTCCAAATTGAGGGGCTACTGGCAATTGATAGATGTTTGGAAAAAATAAGATTTCTTTAAGCATATTGTCCCTGACAAGAGAACGATGATTCAGTGGAAGATTGCATAGACAGGAAAAAATGAATTGAAATAATTTAAGGAAAGCAAAGGAGAGTGTCTGTGTGATTGGAATATGGGGTGAATCCTCGAGAAGTGGGGGGTGAATATGATGAAAATCTGCTGGACAAAATTTCCTAAGAAATAATAAAATAAATTAAGAACAAACAAAAAGATTTCAGGAACTGAATTAGTCATACTTTTTCAACTGTAAAATATTGCTCTTTCTCATATAACAAAAGTCTGCTTCCTCAAGAATTCAAAACACATAATTCAGAATCTTGTAAAGTGCTTATCAAATTCTATTGTTTCTGTTCCTGACAGCCAAGTTGAGCAAAGAGAACATTAATGTTTTAACTAAATCATGTTGGATCAATGGGATTCATATCAAACAGTTCATGTCTTCAAACTGCGAATACTTGATTTGACTTTCCAACAAGAAAACTCAGCTTCAATCAAATAATATGTAATTGGAAAAAGATGGGAAATTGATTGCCTCCTCAGACAAAAATATGAAAAAGCATGCGAACAGAGTAACTGCAGCTATAAATACACATGAATATAATTACCAATTAATGTATAAGATTAGACAAAGGCAATTAACTAAAATTTTAGTATAATGTAACGCTACACCTTTCATATTGTATTACAAATGAGTTTTGACGGCATGTTTGCAGTTGAAATTACCAATACTATTAAGCATCTGAAAGTTATTAGGCAAACTGAATGTTATTTAAATGCAGAGAAAGAGTGGTGTCGTAGACTAGGCAAACTCTAAGCCTGACTGTGTTCAGGTTTCTCTTTTCTCGCTTCACAGAGCAGTGCTTACACTAACCGACCGCTCAGTCAGGGAGCAGTAACTGCGGCTGATTTCCCATGGCTGCCAATTGACAGGGTCATCGATTTTTACACACAAGGAATAGGGAACCTTGTTGCATATTATAAAGTGTCACTTAATGAACTTGATGGATGACATCAACCTACCAAGGCACCTGATACTACAGCAAAGGAATTCTTATTCTTTTAAATAAGTCAAAAGGCACCACATAAATCTCAGTATCTGCACCACATAGCAGTTTCTTAGAAGATTCTATTAATATTTCTAAGTGACCAGGCCCAATTAAGAGAGTATGTAAAATAAAAGATATTACACTTAAGAACTGTTAAGTTATTTTGCACCTTTAATTTGCTCGGGCTCTTCCGTGTGTCTCTGGATATCACCCATTATTACAAATATCTAAAACATCTAACTTGAAGGGTTAAGACCACACAACCATAAGAAAGAGAGAATGTAAATTCCTAGAACCTTGTGGATGACTAATGGACTATACTATAACAGAAAAAAAGTTGAGATTTTTATTTTCCTCTAGAGATACAACAAAATATCTGTACTGATGCCAAACCTATGTCCTGAAAGTATTTATTTTTACTGAAAAATGTTGTTAGACTACCTTTAGGGACGTCCAGAACTGAAAACAGACTGTAACCCTCAAGTTCCTTATAATTATTCTGCACCACATTTTCTAAAGCTACCTGGAAATTCATGTTCAATATTTCCAATAAATTTTTTTTAAATTTTCTTTATGCATCAAAAAAAAGAGAGAATTCGAATCATACAGTAGTCATTGAGAGTCCTGAGCTTTCCTACAAGAGCACAAATGTACCCCTTTGAGTAAAATCATTTAAAACCAAGCTTCTTTTATTAATTAACTTTGTATTGCTTTCTTCCTCTAGAAATTCATTGCTTGGTGTGTGTGCTCAGATCTAGCCTTTGGGTAACCTTCTCCACTTCACTCCTCTTACCTCTTCCCATAGCTCACTCTCCACTAATTGATTCTAATTACTGTTGTTCAGATGTATGTAGTCTTAAAATAGGCTACTGAGCAAAACCTCATTACCCTTGCCTTTGCCTCGATCTTTCAAATTTGGTATTTCAGTCAAATTGAACCATTACATTACCTTTTTCTATCACTCTTCTGTGTGCTTTAACTACGAAAAACATAAATCATAATCTCTAACTTCTTTGTTATTGCTTATTTTAATTATCTTATTTATATAACCTGTTATGTTTTCTTATTGAGATACAACTTCATTTAGGGTTTTCTATTCCACATTCTTGTGCTTAACACATACATGATTAATTAATATTCAGTAAAATGAATACAAGTTTATAGGATCTTACTAAAATTTTCTTTTTAAAGTTTTTCATGTATTCTTTTGAAAAGTAACTATGTTTATAGATTCTACAAGACCTCACAGACAATGGTGAGTATATTTTCTATAATGATGTCTGTCTAAGCATAGAGTACATTGGTGTGTTGGGCAAAGAAGGAACCAAAAACTGTGAAGAAGAGTCCCAGGTTACTGAAGTTTTTAAGAGCATTATCTTTTAATTACACAAAGAAACCTTTGAGTGCAGCTATAATCCAGAGTTGAAAAATCTCTGAAGCAAATAGCATGATGCACCTGCGAGTTCAGGACTGTAATCTACACCGCTTTGCTACGCAGGGTTTGGAGTGCCCAGCTGCTTTACCTTAGTCAGTTAATATCTGTTAATTTACTCACTTCTACTTCAGATAGCTTAAGAAAGTGGAAAGAAAAAGCGACATGAGCCAAAGGATGGGGAGCAGCTGCAAGTGTTGGCTCAAGTTTTCAAAAAGTCTTGTTTTTTAAAAAGCTTTTCAATTCCTATATTAATATATTCAGGAATCCTCCTTGCCCCACATGGTTTGGAAAGAGTACCAGGTGAATTTGAGCCTGTTTTTTTTGCTATCAGCCTATATTCCAGAAACACTTTCCATTCACAGTTCTACAGTGCTGTACCACGATGCTAACACATCAAGGCACTCATTAGATTAATGTCATTAGACTGTGCTAACAAAGCCTGAGTTCATAATGTGTATTTCTGTACAACAAATGAACAAGGACAGACCAAAGCAATTGCCACTTGCAAATGAGGAAAAGGAACATTCAGAGATAGACAGTTGTTTTCTAAGTTTTTAAGGAAATAATCCATTAAAAGTAAAATAACATTTCTATGATGCTATTTTTTTGATAAAAGATTTTGCAAATTTGTAAAATGATGTAGCTTATACCCAAAGACGAAATTATTTCAAAACAACTTGTAATGTAGAAAACAGAAAGGCTGTATAGATCGACAATGAAATTGTGGTGTTAGGGTCAGGCCTGAAAGGACTGTTTTAGGCCCATTCATATTTAATAATCTATATTCATGAGAAAAAGCCTGAAATATGCAATTGACAAAATATAGTCTATGACCATTTTTAAAAGTTCTGATAGACTTCAATGATCTAAGGTTATACCACACTGAATGTGCCC
>JAQHUG010000225.1:322757-335664 GCA_028555095.1 Dicrostonyx torquatus | reverse complement strand
CATTTGAAGCTTTAAATGTTGTTTGCTTCATATTTTTTAGAATAAACATATTGAGGATACTATATTATGTGTACTTTATAAGTATTTAATCTTAAATTTAAAATCCAGGCCTAAATATGTTGGCCTTTCTTTACTTTGTTATGTTTTATAAATGGAAATATACTTTAGTGAAGCGCATATACTTTAGTAAAAGCCTTACTAAGTCAGAATTTAAACTTAAAATAATTCAAAACCATGTAATGGAGTGAAACAAATGATATTCTGAAAGCAGAACAATAAATATAATTTTACCTTAGAGAAACTTAATTATGGCAGGCACCTTATAGTTCAGGCATATATTTAATCAGAGAGAAAGAAACTTGTAGGGGAGTGTAGATAGTTTTACTCTTTGTTGAAATTAAGTTTCTTACAGTGTTCCTAGAGAATTCTATAAATCCCCCACCATCCACAAAGTAAACATACTCTGTATTTTGGACTAATATTGACTCTGAGATATTTGGAGTTCGCTGTAGGAGTAAAACTGAAGTCACACACACTAAAAAAATCCTAATAAACAATTCCAAATAAGGCAGTGAATAAAATAGATGAATCTATCTAACCGTGACCTATTTTAGCACGCCCATCTGTACATCAAACATTTGCCTGCATGATTTCCATGCTGTAGACATTTTCAAATCTTTGACCCTTGAGATTTCTGTACTGCTTAGCATGCAGTTCAACTGCATTCAAACAGCATTTGCATATGTAGTATGATTTGGTAGACTGAACCCCGAGATGCTGCTCTCAAAAGAACAAGCTCCATGTTTACTTGTGAATTTACTGACTTCATGCACTTTAAACATGAAAAATGGGGAAAATCTCTTTTAGGGTTTTATAAACATAGTTTTCTAGTCACATAGCTGAATGGTATGCAAATATAATAGGTACTTTCCCCTTTTATTCCTACTCTCTATAAGAGCTACCCACAGATATAGAAAGAAGGATAGTATAAACAAGAAACTATGTTCAATTGCCAGATTTCAGAGTCAGCTTCATTTTCAACAGATTTTGGACTAGGAAGGATGAACAAATACTAACATGAAAATCAATTAGATATTTACAAAATATGATCTTCCAATTTTTAATTCTTAAAATAAACTAAACATCTTTTAAGAATTACTAAGAATTCAGAGGAATATTGGTGGCTGCAGTGTCAATTTAGGAAAGTTACAAAACCGACCCATGAGACATTGGCTTATTCATTTCCTTGAAACTGGAAATTTAGAAGACATAATTCTAAGAAATCAGACTACAGAAAATATGCTTGTTTTGACAGCAGGAGAACTTTTAGCCAAAAATAAGCAGGTGCCAAAAATATATGGTAAGGTTTATATATGTGATAGAAGGGCAAGGTAAGCAAAATTGTCAAATGTATATGACTTTTGGAAACAGATACATAAAAGATTAAACATCAAATAAAGTTTTTTTATGTTTAAATTTGTGACTATGAGTGTTTTTGCCTGCATGTATGTGGTGAATCATGTACATACAGTACTGGCAGAGGCCAAAAGATGTCAGAGTCCATGGAACTACAGTTAGAGTTGGTTGTAAGCCACTATATTGGATCTGAGAATCAAACCTTCGTTCTCTGGAAGAACAGTCTTAATCACTGGGTCATCTCTAGCCTTTTACAAAAATGTAGGGAAATTTTACTGGAGTAGTAATGTGCCTCACTGCCTTTGACAAAGGTTTTGCTTATACAAAAACTGTGTAAAAGTAACTGATAAATTATGAAAATTACAGAGCTTACTTTCACTAGCTATCACTTCATGTAAATTGTAAGGGATAGCAGGCTTGGTATCAATCTTGCAAATGCCTCCCTTCAATGATTCTAAGAGCTACCCTTGCAGCAGTGGCATAGGTCAGATCTACTAAGGTATTTGTTTGTTGCAGTTTTGTTTCCACACAGCCATGAAATCCAGTGATGGCATGGGCAACCTCCTTTTAGTTTAAGTGACTGCTAAAAAATAAAAGCTGCTCCCGTTATCTTTCTTTACATCTCTCAGATTAAGGGTAAAACTTATTGCTGAATACCACTGACATTGCACACAAATCTTTTAAGGGATTAAGCCTGAACTCTCCAAAAGTACGATGCAAGCTTCCGGGGAAGAAAAGCAATCAGAAGACCTACCCAGCTGTAAAACCTAAATATTACAACAATGATTAGTGCAGCAATATTTCCCCAAATGTCCAATAATGATACTTCTATTTTGGGTTAAGAAACAGCCATCTTATTTGGCATAATGTTTACTCAAGAGGAGGGAATTCATGCCTAAAACCTAGCCACTACCCAATGGCTGATAAAGTCATGGTTTCTGGAAGAAAACTTACTACTGCTATGTGACTTAAAACAGTACAATTACTAACTGCATTCTAAATCCTTATACAGACAGATAAGTGTAACTCTCAATTCTCATCCAATAAGTTCTATCTTGTTGTTTTAAGCAGAGACCAATCCAGTAGTCTGTAATTGACAAAACAGCTTATTATCCAGTGGTCAATGCCACCTGACACATCTACAACACAACTCCTCTACCTAAGACTCAGGAGATGAAAAAGCATCATGATTGGGAGATTATAAGAGTCAGAGGAACAGATCACCAGGTGTGAAAGAATGTCTTATGTGTATGACAGAAAAGATGCACAAATGAAAATTCAACAATATAGTCTATAGTCTAGAACATGGCATAGAGTTCGCTAGTGAAGACTAGCACAATATATTAATGTGGACAAGCCAATGTGGATGGGAAATTTTTGCAAGGTCCCATCCCTAGATGAAGTGTTACAATTATTCTTCTGAGACAGGGAGATTTATTCTTCTAATGAATAAGACACCTTGATAGTTTATCCAATCTCAGTCAAACTGCCCTAAGCAATATACATATGAGCAACAGCAATGATCTTATCAGTGTGTGTGTGATCATTTAATTTCAAAGCTGAGAGAGGGCATGAGAATTAGAAAGGATGCAAAAACAATATGTTGCATGGCATTCTCAATAAAACCCCTTTAAATTAAAAGAATAAAATATTTGCTTGGCAGAACAGAGTGTCTCATAAAGGAACAAGATCCTGTCATTGATGATCCAAGCATATGGGCATGTCTGAGAGCATGGTTTGTAATTACCTAATTATATCAACTAACAGACAAAGACAATGATTAAAATTTGTTTTACAAGATGTATGAGCATCTCTACTACCCAAATTTTGCCATTCTCCAGTATTTTCATCAAAGACAGAGAAGTTTAGATATGAGGGGTGTTCAAAAGTTAGAAAACAACACACACAGATACAATATGTATGAGTATCATTGTGTATTTTTCTCTAGTTAAAATGAAGAATTTTTTTACATTCTGTATATGTATATTTCCTAGGGTTGAAGAAAATGTCTGGATCTACATTTACTTTGTAGTAATAAGATTGTGTATGATAAACCAATCATAACCTTAGCTAAAGGATTATATTTTTCTCTAGATCAGTAATTGCAAGATGTTTGTTTTTCAACAACCAAATAATGTGACAGATTCAAGATTTAAAAATGTTATTAAAGAGTAAGGGTATATAATCATGGGGTCTAAGAACACATTAAAATTATAATAATTATTTTTTCATTGATTCTATTAAATTTTCAATAATTTTTAAATATATGTTTTTCTGTCATATACCATGTATTCTCAAATGGGAAGGTAGGATAGCTTTGCTAAGGTCACAAGGCCAGGATTTATAGACTATAAAATCCTATTTCTGAAGAGATTATACGCTTTGATGTCAGATTACAGTGCAACTATGCTGGCACAAAGCTGCAACCTTCCTCCTAGTTGCTTGACTAACCTTTAGAGGACAAGAAGCTGCTATGTCTGTAGCTGTTGAGACAGAGTCGGCAATTATAGACTTGGCCAGATTTAAACCTTCCCTGTCACAGTCCAAACTTGCAGGGCAAGAGGTTATTACTGGTGCAATCATGGTATGACTTTTATGGGTTAACCAGCTAATTTTTGATTGGATTTGAAATTCTTACCATTAGAGGGAGCACGTACCCAGTACCTGGTTAAATGTCCATGACTGAGGAAGTTACAGGCCCTGGGAGGTGCACTTTAAATGAAGTCAAAGATTTAGAACAGTGCTTTTCAATCTTCCTAATGGTTCTACCCTTTAATCCAGTTCCTCATGTTGAGGTGACCCCCCCCCAGTCATATAAAATTATTTTGTTACTATTTCATAGCTATAATTTTGCTACTATTATAAATCACAATATAAATACCTGTGTTTGACAATGGTCTTAGGGGACCCTTGTGTAAAGGTACAAGGGTCATGACCCAGAGTTGAGAAACACTAACTTCAAGTCAGCTCCCTCAACTAAGACACAATACAACTCCTACGTCTATATTTTCTCTTCTGTGACTAAAATATTCTCTGTCCCTATTTGGATTGCTTTAACTCATGGTTTTGATATGAGAAGCATAATTTTGGAAATTTTCATAAAATTCAGATTTCATTATAAATTTTTTTCTCCATATTGACTTCTCATTTTTACATACATATATATGTATTCATGCAATCACTATAAACTTTAAAACACAACCTGCTTAATTCATTTAGTGTTGTTCATATGTATATGAGTTTAGGGTTGAGAGCCTGGAACTAGATACTTCACTGTTTGTGCTTATAGAAGGGTGTTGTCATTATAGAAGACCGATTCTCCCTTCTCAGTCACCATTAATTGTCTATAACTATTCATTTAGGGGTAGGGCCTTGTGAGGTCTCCATCAACCATGTTGGCATGTCACTTGGTGGTGTTATTTTTCAGGTTTTGTTCAGCCAACTCAACTGTTGGCATTTCATGAGTGCAACTGTTCTGTCATATATAATAATGCTAGTTAAAGCAAATATCCCAGTCCACCAATATTAACAATAATATTGATCTTGTTCTAGAATATTAAATAAGCCTTAGATGGACGAATTGTAGTATAGACAAATTAACTGTAGTTGGGCATCCCACCATCAGTTGTTTTCTGCATTTTGGCCATAAGTGGCTTGATGAAAATGTTGAGAATAGGAACATTTAAAAATATCTCAAAGTAATACAAAGTATTCTCTGGTAATTGCATTATTTGTGATTCAACAATCTGTGGTAATTATTAGGAGAGTCTTTTCATAATATAATGCTGTCTGTTTCTTTGTTTCTTTCTTATTTAACTTAACTATGTGGGAGGGAAGACTGGCAACTCAGCTTATGGAAGCAAGTTTTCCCTGAATAGTATCAGAATCTCAGGAAAAAATATTGCCACCTTCAACACTCACCTACAAAGAGAAACAATAAAATATATTTTTCACAACTGGGCACCTTTGTGAAGCTGTGCCCTATAACCTTACACTCTCCATCTTTATTTCTATTGTTTCTGGCAAGGTTAATAGTATGCACTGGTTCCTATTTACACAAAACAGAGATAGAAGTTGCCAGCCTATTTATACAGATGTATGTTATTATACTGGACCACTCCCACAGTATTCAGCCTCCTGGTAGCACATTACTTTCTTTACAGCTGGAAAAGTTGCACCTCTTTCTAAGAAGAAGCCCTTCCCATGATGCCTACCTTACCTGTAGATCTCTCCTCACCTCCTTCCCCACACTTGTCTTCCTCTTTACTCTATACCCCAAACACTTAAAGGTGGCTTTCTTATATTCTCTTGCACATAATCTAGTCTGTAGATCTCTTTTACAGCATGCCTAGTGATTGAAATCACTTAATTTGCAATGGGACGTTTAACATCTGTGTCTTCAAACAGAACACAATGAATCTTGTTAGTTTGCTCCTATATCATCAGCCTTTAGTATTTCGCACATGGCAAACTCTCAGCAAAATTGATCACATAACTGAGTAAATGAATAAAGAAGTAGTAAACAAAACAAGAATTTTCTAGCTTTCTTTCTGTATTTTTTTCTTCTAACGTCAAGCTGAAGTAATTGTCAAGAGTGTTGGCATTATATCTCTCTTATTTTTATAATACCCTTTTACTACAAATACTAAGTATCTCAACTTTTGGTCTGCTATATATTGGCACAAAGGAAAAGCATTCTCAACTCTCAAAGAATGTGTTCTTTGAATAAACAAGCACATGTTGATTGATTTTAAAGATGGACCTCTTCACAAAAATTTTCCCATGAATTTGAATTGAAAATAATGAGTGCAGCCACTTCCCAAATTACATTTCTATTTATGTTACAGTGACAGGGAGAGAGACAGTACTAAATAAAGTTGGTATCAGAAGAAAATTATACAATTTCTTATTCTTTATATAGCGGAAACTGAATGCCTCATGTTCCATCCTCTTACATGACAGAACTAGTAGCACATGCCTTATTTGCACTTATACCTAGAAATCCGCAGGACTCATTTTCATCTCCCTGTCCATGTTTGCAGTCTGCCAATGTGTAAATTAACAAATTTCTAGTACATGAAATTTCTTTCTTCTCAAACTCACATGTATTTTTTCCCTCTCAGCTACCAACTGAACATGCATACTGAGGGACTTTCGTTTCCTTGCTGTTGAGCTTCAAATCTATAGAAGTGATTTATTCAAGGAATTTAGACTCAATTCTGGGTAACCAGACATCTATACAATGCTGATACCATTCATAAGATCTTGGCAAGTCAACCACACTAGGCAACATTTCAGCTATTTCATAGCTGTTAACTATGCCTGCATAGTGTTCTATTTGGATATATACCACTAATTATTAAAGAAAGTGTACCTAAAAAAGATTTGTAAAGTTTCTTCTTATAAACCAAGTTTTCCTTCAGGACACTGATTCTCAAACTTTCAAATTCTACAACACTTTTCTATAATTCCTTATGTTGTATTGACTCCCAACCATAAAATTCTTTTATTGTCACTTCATAACTGTTATTTACTACTGTTATGAATCATAATGTAGTAATTTGGCAAGCAGAATATTTAATATATGACCCCAAAGGCATCATGACCCACAGGTTGAAAACTATTACCCTATGTCTTGTGTTACCTAGTGTGTTACAAGTCTGTCTTTTATTTTTGCAACTGGCTTACACTTTGTGTTAAACACTTAACGGTTTTCAGTCACCTTTCCATTGAAGACGTAAGAGATTTTCTTTAAGATTAAACATAATATAATCTAGAAATTTTCTTCTCCCTGTTATCTCTCCATTTTTAGGTTTTATATTCTTCAGACAATTGACCATTGAGCAATATGAAGCTGTATTTTTTTTCTGAGTTCTATTTTCACAAATAAGATAGGAGGCTAATCTGAAATGATAGATAATGTGGAGAGAAATGGGAGTCACAACAAAACTAATGTTCAAGGCAGGCATCCATCCATGTGTTCTCCAGACTAAAAATGTCTTGGGGCAAAGCAGTAGGGATTGCCTAGGGTTTTTAATCAATGTTTTATTATACCTGCTATTTCAAGTAAGCAATAAATTCACTTGGAACATGTCCTCTTCACCCCTTTCATAACTGAGTCACTAGGACACATCTAACATATCAAGCAAAAATAAGGTCAGTAGCTTTGCTCTCAAAATGCTATGTTCTCTCTGTAGGATAGGTATGCTTTTAATGCCATGGCGCTCATGACCTTGTTTACTATGTATTCTAGACTCAGGAAGCTTCCCAGGAACAAATAAACAAATAAAAATCCCTTTCTTTATCTTGGTGATAAAGACTTCATTCTAATGACACTTGGGACTGGCCTTATTCGTAATACTTTATTTTATTTTATATAACACAATTTAAGGATACTCAAAAATTGTTTTAACTGTAGGTAAGGATGGTTATGTATCTGAGAACCCACACATGGCAATCTGAAATAACTAGCTGTTTCAATACACAATATATGAATAAGTGAGTGATGGGGAGATCATTATTAGTAGTATTTATTGTACATTACAAAAATTGATTTCAGAAAAAATAATTCACTGAAAGTTCGTATTATCATTTTTAATTTTCATCATGAGTTATACTAATTTTGAAGTTGCCAAAATATAATAGCTAGAAATTTTGCACATGTTTAAATTTTGAGCAAGAGTCTCTTCTGATTTTTGTATATTTGCTATGTATATAAAAATATTTATAAAATGAAGAAAATATATGTTCATTTAAAATTAGAATGCAACAGTTTTTTGATAAAAACTCATATACATATATATATATATATATATATATATATATATAAAAATATTAGAAATCCTATTTCTAGCGATACTTCTGTATATGATAATGTTAAGAGTTTGGGGACATGGGTCCGTAGTATAGTTCTTGTCCAGTATGTGAAAGGACCTACTTCACTACTCATTACTAGCATTTAAAAAAAAAGGCTTAAATAGTTGTTATAAAACAAGAACATCAAAAATATTTTACATAAGAAAAGCATAGTTCTCTCACCCACACTCCTTCTACCCCCCATCCCCATCTCCATTTCTTCCTTTCTCCCTTCACCCATCCCTTTCTTCCTTCCAAATTTTTGAGACAGGATCTAACATTGTATCCTTCACAAGCTCACTGACCTTAAATTTGTAAGGGACTAATCTACTTATGCCTTTCAAAATTTTACCAAATGTATTAAAGATTTGTCTTTGAGATTGGGGTGTTGACTTCTAAACTGAATCATTTGATAATCAAAAACTTTACAAACCTACATAGCTATAGATTTTTAAAGAATAAGTCACTTCTAAATCCAACATGAAATCATATTCTTGTAACAACCTAATTTCAACATGTGCACCGAGCATGATTACTTAAGTCACAAAGACATAAGACTCAGCATATTTCAGACCTTAACCTGATCTTTAAACTAGATGCCGAATAGGAACCTATTCAAATTTAATTCACTACAGGGGTTCTTCTGTATATGAAATAAATATTGTCTGAAATCATTTTAAGCAGAAGACAAAATATTTTCAGGAATAATACATAGGTAAAAACTTGTAATTTGAAACACAGTATGTCTTACTCAGAAATATAATAATAATTTGGTCAACAGTGAACACAAAAGAAAAAGGTAAAAAGGAGACAAAAATGAAAATCAAATCCACCACCACCACCACCAAGGCATGAGCAATACAATATTAATTTGCACATTTACACTGAGTTTTTTAACTTCTATCTTACTGATTTTGACTTCATTTCTTAATCATGTATGCAATAAAGTGAAACATGCCATTCCAGAAGCCTTGCAAGACCTATTCTTCAATCTGTAGATAGCAGTGGCAAGCATACTTTGAGAATTTTGGTGATAATAGAATCTGACAGACAGTACCAATGGATCTGTTGTATGAATAATGAATAAAGAAGAAACACTCCAAAGATCTGCAATTCTAGGCTGCACAGCTTAAGGACTAATGCAATCTAGTCATCCTGTGTCTCATTTAAATATAAGAGTCTGTTTCTATCTTTAATCTTCTAATTTCAGGAAATTAGATGTAAAACTCTCCTCATTCATTATAGGTACAGAATGATCAAAAGAATAGAAATTTTCATCACAAAGCTAATTGCATTGTCAAATGACCTCATACATAATGAATCATTAAAAATGATCTATTCTGTAATAATTGTATGCTGTTAAAGGTTAAAATAGCTTTAACATGTGGGAAAAGAATTGTAATTGAAATAAATTCCAGTTTTATAATGCATTTGACAACTTTGAAATTACTGGATGGCATTTGAGTTTTATAAACTTTATCTAATGAGAGTACTGATATTTTAGGTAGGAAGAAAGAAAATATTGCATGTCATAAGCCTTCTGAGACTGATATAAAACAAAGTTCTAGAACACGATCAGCATTGATCTTGGTAATTAGTTCTTCAGATCACTGATCCCTAATTGGATTTTGCAAATAAAAGTTATTCAACTTCTAGAGAATCAACTATAAAACAGTAAAAATCATGTTATTCCTTTCAAGTGTTCAATCTCCTCCCATATTTTTTCATTCCCCCCAAAAAATCAATGTAAGTGCATATCTTTTAATTGTCAGTTGAGATACAACCATACAGAACAGATATAGAAGACGTTTTTGAATACAACTTTATAAATATTATTAATTCCAAGGGAAAGAACAAATTTACATTAATGGATGAGATCATGTTGGCCTTGTCTATTAAAATGAAGATAAGCCAGGATAGACTTGCCAGATAAAGATAATATACTGTGTTCGATATGATAGACATGCTCAGGAGGGTATAAGTATAGGTAAAGCATCAATTTTCAACAGTGTAAAGTAGGTGAGAGAAGGATTGCCACATACAAATTGTCTAATAATCACATTTTATAATAATCCAGTCAAAATGAAATTCAAGTAATCATGGAGAGTCTGCAACTGTGACAGTTATTTTCTCTTGAAATGATTCCTGATAATCATAAAGCATGATTGCAGTGACTATTTTTACTAAATCAGAAACAATGTATTGATTACACTAATAATATGATTTTGAGATTTAAAAGTCAAGTACGTGTATTACTCAAAGTCTTTCTTTTATGTGAAGGTGATCTACTTAAGGGTGACCTTGAATAATGAAGCAACAGAGGCAGAAGAATGCTCTTACACTCTTGTTGATGATGACTTGGGCAAAAGTCCAGCACAAGCAAACATCCAGCAATATGTCCAGTAAGATATGTAAACCACTCATCAATAAGAAAAATACCAGCTTTATCCATTGTTGCTTAGCGTCTTAGTTGGGATCATCTTTGAGGATTCCTGGGAATTTCCCTAGTGCTGTGTTTCTTGATAATTCTATAATGCCTCCCTCAATCAAGATATCTCCTTCCTTTTTCTCCTTCACTGTCTTTTCCCCTTCTTGATCATCTCATTCCCTCAGGTGCTTTCATTCTCCCCTCTCCCTCCTCTTCCAACCTCTCTTCTCCCCACATCCTAATTTTCTCAGTTGGTCTTTTCTGTTTTCCCATTGCAGGGGTTACCCATGTATGTCTCTCTTTGGGTTCTCCTTGGTACCTAGCTTCTCTGTGATCATAGACTATAGGCTGGTTATTCTTTGCTTTATGTCTAAAATACACTTAGGAGTGAGTATAGACGATATTTGTCTATCTGGGTTTGAGTTACTTCACTTAGGATGGATTTTCTAGTTTCATCCATTTGCATGCAAATTTTAAGATGCCATTGATTTTTTTTTTACAGCTGAGTAGTACTACTTTGTATAAATGTACCATATTGATCTCCCACCCCAATCAGAATGGTGACTACTTTAATTGTCACTATAGAAGCTTTGACCAGCCCCTGATGAAAACAGATGCAGAGATCCACAGCCAAGGACTGAGTCAAGCTACCTGAGGCCAACCCTCAAAGGGAGGAGTGACAATATGAGCAAAGGGGGCAAGATCATGATGGTGATACCCAAAGAAACATCTGAGAACTCACTGACTCTGGACTGACAGCTGGGAAACCTGCATAGGACCAAACTAGGCCCACTGAATGTGGGAGAACAGTTGAGAGGCTTGGGCAGTCTGTGGGGTCACAGGCAGTGGGACCAAAATTTATCCCTAGTGCTTGAACTGACATCTAGGAGCACACTCTCTTCAGAGTGTTACCTTGTTCTGTCTAGATATAGGGGCTAGAACCTTGATCCTGCCTCAAAATTAAGTGTCAGGCTTTGTTGACTCCCCATTGGAAGCCTTACACTTTCTGACGTGTGGATGGGGAAATGGGGTGGGGGTAGAGTGGAGGAAGAGGGAGGAGTGTGAGGGACTGGGAACCAGCATAGCTATGTAAAATGAGAAAAGACGTATTATAAAAATTTCTTAATAAAAATAATACCAGTCAAACATCAGAATTAAACACCAAACTTAAATATCTTGTGTGATGTATAAAAGTAGTTTTTCATAATTATTTTTATTGTAAGTGAACTGAGTTTTGTATTTTTTGCTAATGATTTGTCCCAACTGACACTGCAATTTTACCACAAGAGCAATTTTATTTGTGGCTATTATAAGATGTACAAATATGAGTAAAATATTATTTGGACTTTAGCATAATTATGGGTAAGCATCTTTTATTTTCAAAATGTCCAATTAAAGTCCAATTAAAATATTTATATTCTCATAATGTTTAAAATATTGGATTATAATAATATGAGGATGCAATTAGTAGTGGAAAAGTTTCTCCCCACAATCGTGTCCTGGCTTTAACTTTTGCTAACAAAAGTTAAATCTTCACTCCAGTCATACCTTGTTACCATTTTCTTCTACCTTTACATTTGCTCCCTTCAGCAGAATTATAGTTTATGACCTATTTGTATGAATATTTTCCACTTTCACCTTAAAAAATATCTTACCCATCTTCATGAGATAAAATAGTCTAGTCTAGTAAATCAAAGAAAAATAGCCTACAGTCCACAACCCCAGAGAAGCTGGGTAACAAGAGGAACACTAAGAGTGAAATATACCTGGATCTCCCTGGGAAGGAGAAATATAGGATCTCCTGAGAAAAATTAGGGGACATGGGGGAGGGGAGAAAAGATGGCAGAAAATGAGGAGGGAGGGGAAAAGGAGAGCAGAGAGGAAACATAAGAGAACAGGATGGTCCAGAAGCGGAAAGGACAGAAAGGGAGAGCAAGGAAAGAGATATCTTAATTAAAGGAGCCATCACAGGATTAGAGAGAAACTTGGCACTCTAGAAATTCCCAGGAAACCACAAGGATGATCCCAGGTAGACCCTAAGCAACAGTGGAGAGAGTGCCTGAACTGGCTTACCCCTGTAGTAAGATTGATGATTATCTTGTTCATCATCATAGAACCTTTACCCAGGAACTGATGGAAACAAGTAAAGAAATCCACAGATAAGCACGTGGTCGAGCTCTCAGAGTCCAGTTGAAAAGAGGGAAGAGG
>JAQHUG010000225.1:267836-289325 GCA_028555095.1 Dicrostonyx torquatus | reverse complement strand
AGGTGCTGAATCCACTGATAGGAGTCCCACAAACAAACCAAGCTACACAACTGTCCCATGCAGGCGTTCTAGCTGTTGGTCCAGACAGAGTCCATCAGCTGTTTCTGTGGGTTCCTCTGGCATGACCTTATACCCTTTGGCTCTGATAATCTAATTTTCAATTGATGAAGGGGAAAGCATTCAAAGAAACACATACCTCTATATTACATTTATTCTTTTATCACAGTAAGTTTGCACCTTCATATAAAATGTTTAAGATAATTTAAAATATCTAGCATAATTTAAAGAAAAAATTTTTATTAAATGAAAATCCCAGAGTTAGGCCTGATACACATTTTTTTTTCTCTCTGCCTTTCTTCCACAAACATGATAAAACACTATTTGTGAAGACTCCACACACTCTTTTATTTCCAGGACATAGAAAAATAAAGCTGGAACTGAGCTGGAGGCTTCCTCCCTGCTGGATAGCTTTTTCATTATCACCAAGTTGCTATGCACACTTCTGGGGAAGAGAATTCATCAATAGTTTTCCTCAGTGGTGAACCCTGAATATTATAGTCCTGCTCTGCCTGTCAAAGTATACCCACTGGATCGATGGTGACAACAGATTTAATTCAGATAACAAAAGATTTCTGATTGTATTTGAGGCCAATTCCGTGGGAGATTATCCATGTCTGAGAGTGTAAACCTGATCGATGAGAATTGCAGGGACCATCGTGTGCTTCAGTGGCAAACACTCTACTCAAATTGACCGCTATGTATTTTTTATATCTTACGCCACTGCTGTTTTCAAAATTGTCAATTTTTCACTTTTCAGTGAAGAGCAGTCATAACTGGCCAGTTCTCTGAAAAAAAAAATTACTGTTGAGTCCTTATCTTTAAATGTAAGCCAATATACAAAAACCCTGGGAATATTGATAAAGACTGAGAGAAAAAAAATAAGTCTGTTCTGTAGGATGAGGATGAATGTCTTGAATTGTTTGTGTCTGCACATGACATGACCATTGTTTGCATTATCAGCAGCTATGTTTCCCTGCACCAAATCTACACAAGGCCAAGCCTATCAACATTCCAGCAGAGATGGCAGAGGAATCCACAAGGCCCCAACACAATCTGATAAGCTATTAGCATTTAATAGGTCCTAGAGGACAGAGGAGTCATTCTTCTTTTGGTGGTTTACACAATGATATGTGATCATGTTCCAATAAATAACTACATATTCATGCTCATGCAAGAAGCCATAATTAAGCTCAGTGAGTCATAAACGTAAGTCATGAAAATAAGAGGGGCATTTGTGTGGGAGAAAAAGGAACGCATGACTTTGGAAGGGGACAAGAGAGTATGTATGATTATGATGCATCATATGCATGTATGAAATTTTTTATCAAAATATCTTTGAAATTTTTACATACACATAAAATGTACCTTAAAACATCTATCCCTTCTCTTCATCTCCCATTTCTCCTACATAACTCCTACAAAACTTTATGCTCCCTCCTAAAATATAATACTATTATTTATTATTGTTGTTGTTGTTTTAGAAACACTGAGTTTGATGAATGCTGCTCTTAAATAGTGGGTAGGAATCACCTATCCAGGGCATGTACAACCTATCAGTGGTCATGCAGCAAAGGAAAGAGATTCTTAGTCATCCATCAATCATCTAGATCTGCTAAAATCACTTACCTAAGGGTGAGCTCAGCCTTGATGTCCAACACCCATCTATGCTGGGAAATTTAATTGGCTTGATCTTGGGCAGGTAACCACACGTGCTCTTAGCTCATGTGAATAAATGCCATGCCCTGAGCAGAAGACAGCATTTCACAGCGCTCCAATCCACTGCATCCATGGGCTCTTCTGCTCTTCTCACTACCACTTCCTAAGATGTTTCCTGAACCTTGGCATGTGATGGAAGGTGAAGATTGATGACCTTCTAAGGCTGTGTACTCTCAGCCTCTTACTCTCAGAGTGTTGACCAATTAGGAATTTCTGCATTAGGAAGAGCATCTGTCAAAATAGGGCTTAGGAATTGTGATATTTAGTGAGCATTTCTAAAATAGTTTCCAAAACTGAGAGAAAAACCCAAGATACACAAGAAGTTCTGTTTATTTTCCCACAGGAGACAGCCAGTGTGTAGAAGGTACATACACAGTAAATACCACAGGATTAAAAACAATTTTGAAGCTAAGTGTCATGGCTCACACGTGTGATTAAGGAACTTAGAATACTGAGACAGGATAGCCACATGCTGGACCCAATCATGTGACAATGTGTTCCAGGCCAGTCTGAACTACTGATATCCTACTGAATAAAACTATGCCACAATCAAAATTAAAAGCAAAAAAAAAAAAACTGAGTTAAAGGAATGAGCTGTAAAATATCTTTGTTTTATGACCTTGTGTGAGGTTTCTTTTCCCTGTATGTATTATTGAAAATTATTTTTTAAAATGTCAAAATAAATCTGACTTTCACTAAATCAGAATACGTTTACTAGAATTACTTAATGCAAGATACTTTATTTAAATACTTAATTCGTATTTATTCACTATTTCTTTGTGTCTTGATGAATGTGAAGATAGACACCAGTGCACATGTGGTGGTCAGATTAAAATTCACTGATATTGATCACTGCTATCCCCTATAGTCAATGATTTAAAATTTCCTGAATTTTCAAGTGAAACCTTAAGTTTATGCATACTTGGTTGTCTGTTAATAGTTTATTTTTAAAAATCCCATTATTAACAAAGAATATTTTCTTTATAAAAGACAATAGTGTATTTTTTAAAAAGATGGTATGTATATATTTATATATGGCTAGGTAAATTTATTAGAATGACAATAATTACTTAAGATATTTCTATCCAAGTACATTTGACTTCTAAACTATTTAATCAATTAGTTTACTACAGCTTAAAACAGTCTATACTGTAACAGCATGCTTAATGTTGTGACTTTCATGTTAGGTGTTAAAAGTAATTAAAAGGAAAGAGTAAAAATTAGAAAGCATCCAAAAATGTTTTTTTAAAAAATGTATGAGCTATGATAAAAAACATAATCATTGTAATGGTTCAATCTGAGCTTTGGTCTGAGACTCCTCAACTAATATGACCTGAATAAATGTGAAATTAAGATTTTTCTCACACCTTGGACAGTCTCATTTGACATATTATAAATGGGTATACCAGATGGTGTTTGGGCAAACAATGAGCTTCGATTGCAATCCTGTCCTCTCTAACACACACATACAACACAAGGCTGCTAAGCTTCAAACTCTGCTTGAATAATGATAGGGAAGGAAACTAGAATACACTGTGAATCCATTAGTGATCTGACGTCATTATTTAATATAAAATCTTTACAATTATAATGTTTCATGAAATGTTATAATGTTTCATGAAATCTCCAACATTGTACTAAAATATTTACTGTCAAAGCACAAACATATAACAATCTCAGAGTCTCTGAATGACAGATATACAAATAAACTTTGTGTTCATTTTCATATTTTACAATAGAGAGGAGTCATATGACTTTACTGGTAATCTAGCTACAACTCTATGAATTAGTGATTCTGTATAGTGTAGAAGCAGTGCATGATTCTGTTTTGCTGTATTACAAAGGGGACTGCATAGAAACTGATGCCAGAACATAAGTACAAATCCTGCATCTTTGAATTAATCTTTTCATTCTGATCATCTGATCAAATTTAATTTACTTTCAGTGGCTTTATAAAGGCACCTCTAAAATGGGCCCTAAAGTAATGAATGAATCCCTCTCTACAAGGTCAGAGGGTTTTCACAGACATGTATAATGCCAGCAGCACATGTTTAAAAGTCAAGTATCATTGCATTTCCAGACAGAACTACCCTTATGGGTAAGCAGGAATGAATGAATATTTTAAAAAAATATACTCAGTAGAATAAAATTAAATCCTCAAATCGAACCCAAATAGGAGTTAGCAAATGTGTGTATGAACACACACACACACACACACACACACACACACACACACACAAATTTCTGAATGAAATAAAGGAAAGTATATCTAGATTAGCTTTTGGTCATTTTATAATGGTATTCAAAATCTATTATTATTTATTCATTTATTTTTTTCCTTCAGCTGTGAGTGTTTAGTTGATTCCCTAAAATAATCTAAAATTAATTTGCTATTGACTAAGTAATATAATAATATTCCAGGATTGAAAATAAATGAAAAAAAACCCTGAAATCTCTGTCATGATGTCCATGGGTATCTGTTCAACAAACAGTACCCTGCAAACTTTGACTTTGATTCTACATCTATACTATACATATTTTTAAATTAAAACTTAGGTAGAAATGTGCAATTTTCTTTTATAGTGTTTTATTTAGATATGGTTTATGTGGTTGTTTTGTAATATTGAAATATTCATATTTTACATATCTTTAAGTATTTGTGGACATTTTATTGATATATGGACTATCCCAGATTAATATGTGTCTTTCACTCATAGAATATTAAGTGTGAACTAGATAGGATCGTAAAATAGTTTTGTTTACTGAATGCAAAAATCAAACAATCAATAAACTATACATTTGAATAATTTAATAAATTAAAGTACTGTTTCCTTTTGCTGAGTAGATTTTCTGGGTTAATAATTAATAAAATGATAGTGTATTCCCCTATTTCTGGAATATTAGATAATACATAGTCATGGATCTCTGTACTTAGCTATTCAGGACAATTTTTTGTATGATCCTTTCTATTCTATCACTAAAGAGAACTCAACGTGTTTAGTGGCTGAAATCATGTGCATTGTGGGTGTTTGACTGCATATTGTTTCTTTGGCTTTTGTTTTTGCTTGTTTGTTTGTTTTGTTTTGTTTGTTTCTTTCCTTCCTGTAGCACAAATAATAAAACATAGAAACAAATACTGAGGTTCAACCTGAAGATCAGAATCCTCAGTCTGAAAAAGAAATCCTGCCTCCACGAATCCTCAGAATGAGACTGAGCGGAAACCTGTCTCCTCCTTTCTTATGTTCTGGTCTAGTGCTGGCATTAAAGGCATTCATCACTACCACCCTGCGTCTATGGCAAACTAGCGTGACTACAGGGATTAAAGGTGTGTAAAACCACTGCCTTGTCCATATTGCTGACCAGTGTGGTTGTTTTACTCTCTAATCTTTAGGCTAGCTTTATTTATTAAAATGCAAATGAAATATCACCCTCCCCCTACCCGAAAGCCAGAGATGCCAATTCAGGTTTAGTTTTGTGATTTCCTTTCACGATGTAATCAGATTTCTTTGTTTATGTCCTGCACTGTAGTGTTCAGCCCTGTCTTAATATTATGGTCACCACTGCAGATGCCTTATCTCAGCATTGTTCAATCATTTGAACATAGACTGAACCCTCTGAAACTGTGAGTCCATGTAAACCTTTGATCTCTTAATTCATTATGTCAAATCTTTTAATACAGTAAAATATATAACACAGAAAACTAGTGTAAAGAGGTGGAGTTATGGTTATGACATCATGGCCATGTAGTTCAGAAGTCTTTAGAAGGAATTTGGCAAAGTTAGGAGAAGATGGCTAGATACCCCATAGAATGCTATAAACATAGTTTAATGGGCAATCCTGGTGGCATTCCAGAGGGCAAAGTGCCGGTAAGAATTTGGACACTTAAATATGGTCTTTTAAGATATTCTACATAAGAATGAGCACTCTATTGGGGATTGGACTAGAAGTTATTAGATTACAATGTGGCAAAACCTTGATGTAAATTGAGTCTGCTGTATGAAACTTCATAGGAAGCTGAAATCCAAGAGAAGGACATCTAAGGAAGCTCAGTTTGGGATGTGTTAAGGGTGGTGTTCACTGTATTTGGGAAGATTTTAGAAATCCAGAGGCTAAAAATAGAAGGGAAAGTTTAATAATTTGAAATTTGGACTTTAAATAAATTTTGAGGTACTGTACAGTTGAAGGCCTAGAAGTTTCGACTGATTGAAGTGCTAGAACTATTGAAGGCAAACCAAATCCTCAGACTGTAGCGTTTTCAACTGTCATGGCAAAAGTATGGTTCCAGGCATAAAACTCAGCTTAAAGACAGCACCACCTTCCATACTGAAAGAAAAGACTTTATCTATCAATCTGTATTTCAGGGAAAGTCTCTAAATATTCTAACCTTTTTTTTGGTTTCTGTGGTTCTGCTTATGGCTGTTTTGTTTTTAAATGTATGATCCTGAGAAAGGCTAAGGACTGCAGAAAGATTTAGGACACAGTCCAATTCAGGACACCCTATCTAATTGCTGGCAGACTAATGAAGACTTTGTGTAACCTTAAATCCACGTTCCAGTAGTTTTCTCTGGTCGATACCCTGTACCAGTTTGCTCAAGGATAATGGAAAGACTGCTTGGGAATTTCTCAGTTAGCCTAAATTCTCCCATCAGAGGCTGCTGGCATCCACATTTAAACTTCTTTGAAGGACTGCTTTAAGAAAAGAGCTGTGGGGTATTCTTTCAGCTCGTGGTCTCCACAGGATAGATTTTTCTCTTGTTCAACTGCCCAGGCAGGCAGAGGACAATGTAGCCTCTTTAGTGAAGTGATCCTGACTACTGGTAGAACTCATGGTAGACGGTTGTGTAATGTAAGAAATGCTGGTTTTGTAGACATATGTGAAGTAGATGTGTTTTGTTTGTTTCTTTGTTTGGTGACTGCTTATTTGTTTTTTGTTTGTTTTGTTTGATTGATTGGTTGTCTTTGTTTTATAAGCACACTTTGTAAGCAGTATCACTGAAGATTAGAGTTGGAAAAAAACATTGTGACAATCTTGATTGTACTCAAAAGGGAAAGACCTGGAGACACTGAAGGTGTATCAGAAGCATTGCTTGTGGAGAGAGAGTTCTCCTCAATATGAAGATCATCTGCCTTCACTGATCTCGGTCCGTGGAATAAAGATGAAAAAACTCTTGTGACAGATACCACAGAACTCTAGGTTTGTCCTCGATCACCTCTTTCAAATGTAAAACCAAAAATATGGCCGTTTTTTCCAGTTCACATGCTATGTATTTCTCTTTTGGCCACAAAATTTCTGATCTCAAAAAAAGGAAGTTTTAATAAAATAAAGATGTGCTTTAGGCATTTATTTAGGAATGAGAAATAATTGGAAAGTCAATTAATTCTCGACAAAATCAGTGCAATAAAAATTGGCTTAAAGCCAGTTCTAATGACCCATACTATATCAAAACAATAAAATACAGAAACATTATCCCACAATAGCCACAATCACTTGTCATCGTTTCTGCTATCAGCATTTACTGCTCTACAGTCATCTGCTGTTTGACTCTTGATCTTTAGTACCCTCAAGAATTACCAAGAAAAGCTGTGTCTGGGTGGAAGGGGAGGGCAAGAAGAAAGGGGAAAAAGCAGTGTCTACAAAGGTTTCCTGGAACTGCAGTGATGTGGAGAGGTGGGGATACTGCAGGACTGGGGGCTACTTTCCTTCTCTTGGGCTAGCCTTATCTCCTCAAAGGACCATTCCTTGCCAGCAACTTTGTCAGTACTGGTATCCTGTGACTAACAGAGAAGAATATCTTGAAATCTATTAATTTAGTTGCCCACATTTTTTTTACCCATTCTAAAGCTAAGAATGTCACTAGATAGCTTCTGAGACCCATAGAAGAGATTCCATGTACTAGAAATACCTCTCTGTGATTTCATTGTCATATTTATTGTTTCCTGATGTATGGCTTTCTTTGATATGTCACTAATAGAAACTTTATCAAGCTGTTTCCATGTTGGGATATGGAAATATATGGGGTGACTTAAATCTGCATCGTAAGCCATGGCACTCAAATTTAGCTCCAGACTTCTCATGTTCCTTTCTGAGTGCGAACCATGTGGTTTGCATTGACATAACCACTTGTTTTTATCTGTGCTCATGGATTTTTATCAGCTCACACAGGAGAGCATTCTAGTTTGAGCCATTAAATCATACCCTTAAGTTGGCAAGTCTTATATTTTGCTTAATGAGAGCTCAATTCTCAGAGTAGCAATTACATTTTACAGCATATTTCACAGTACTCTAGACAACTAACTTTGACTTTCTCCCTTAAATACTTTTCTATCCTCTAGTTTTATATTTAATGAGCATCTGTAAAATACTGCCTTACAGCCTTATATTTTTATGTGTCTTAACCTCTTGTTACTAATAATGATATTTCGGTGATTAACTAGCAACACTATATTACCAACTCAAATAAACACCTTTAGAGTTATATGAAATAAAATACTGTTGTTTATACAAATTTGGACTCTACTTTTTGGGAAAAATATATTGAAAACATTTTTAATAGTCTACAATAGACTTTTTAAAAGTCAGTTTGCAACAATATGCAAAATTCCATACTGTGGGGAAGAAGTAAAACAACTTTTAATTTTTGTTGTTTACTTAAATCGTTATGGAGGTTAGCTTAATATAAAGCATATGTGTGGTTCATGTTGCATTGTTTTGTATTATTTTGTATTGTTTCCATTTATGATTTGGATGTAGCTCCAGAATCTTATAAATCAAAGATAATGGAAGTCAGCTGTTATTAAAATACTGTTTTTAGTGTTTAGATAGTATCATATATAATATATATATATATATATATATATATATTGCAAAAATGTATAAATAATTGTAAATTCTTCACATCAACGTTGATTAGTCAAGTTTCCAATGACAGTTGCTATATTTTTAACTATGGTTTCACAACACAGTTTTGAACAAATTAGAAAATTGAGTTAGATAATTCAATATGTGCTATTAAAGATCGTTTTAAGGAATGTAAACTGTGTTTATACTTAATTCCTTTAGCATCTCTTATGTCCTCAAAACGTATACACTTAAAGCAGTTAAGTTTAGCCATGTATATTTATTTTGGTGCATACCAAATATCTTAGTTTTCTGTTGTTATAAAACACAAAAACAACTTGGCCAAAAACAACTTGGAGAGGAACGGGTTTATTTTATCTTACCAATCTTAGGTAAAACTTTACCACTGAGAGAGGTCAGAGAGGAAGCCAAGACAGGAAATTAGAGGCAGGGACTTCAAACAGGTCTTTTAATTGCATGGGAAATGACAGTTTAAAGTAATCCTTGTCTTATCATTGGATTGACTTACCACCAACATGATTACCTGCTTAAAAACACATGCATATGCACACATGGATGTTTGAGGACAATGCATGTAAATATAAAACCATAATATTCAATAATGTAAGTGAGAATTAAACGAGAGTTCACAATTTCAAATCTCAGTTCCACATATGATGGAGACATTATTTAATCTGTTGTTTCTGCATAGTCTCTGATGTATATCATGTGATAGTGTTTATATTCTGATAGCCTCATCAAATTTGTTCACTATATACAGGATAATGGGTAACTTTCATATTTAGGAAGTTTAATAAGGAAATATGCAGTAGCCGTGTTTCACTGAGTGTTATAGGACACGGGATATGTAGTGTTGACACAAAGTCTTGATCAAATCTTATTTTTTCCTAGGACAGAATAATAACATACCTTATTGATTTTTCAAAGCTTCCAGACATTCTTGGTGACAATTCTTATGTTGGATATTTTGTAAAGTTTATTTAGATAAATAATAACCTGTAAAACTTTGCATATAAATATTTCAAACACAATGCCTTAAACAGTATGCATCAATATACTAATGATTTATTCTTGCATTATGTCTGTTTCATTACTCTGTTTTATTGTTGATGTTTAAGCAAGAAAGCATTATCCATGTGGCAGAAAGAGTTGATTTTAGAACCTCCTAATTGGTAATGAAAATTTAAATTTTATTTTAGCAAACCTAGTAAATACTGGTAGTACATGAAGAAGAGGAATAAATTACATAAACAAATTAATTCTATATATTTACCAATTTGAGACAAGTTACTTCTCAAATATTAATAGACGTTTTTTCATTGTTTAGTTTATTTTAAAATCTTGTTTGGTATTTCCTCTAGGGATTTATAAGACTATTGGCATGAGCATACTTTGCAAATCCACTGTGAGAGAGATTTCCCAACTCATCTAAATCTAATTTGATTTCTACCAATTGTAGTTACAATTGCCAAAATAGGATTAATGTAGAGTTTAAAGAGATGATGTGGAGACGATGTGTATCATGTTTATTTATTATTAGGAGCAATGGATAGTGAGTCTATATAGAATATACCTTTTTCAAAATAAATAGATACAATCAAACACACATAGATAGATAGATAGATAGATAGATAGATAGATAGATAGATAGATGGATGGATAGATAGATGGAGAAAGAGGCATACGTATAAAATAGAATAATGTATACTAGTATTATTAAACCACAGAGCACTAGCGTGTCTTTGTTATCACATAGAAACTGGAATCAACCCATCCCCAGATTCAATATTACTTTCCTAGAGGCTAATAACACCATGCATCCATCAATGAATGGTGTAAAGAAGCTTTCCAAGAACAACAGGAATGTCCAATTAGTCTAAACTGCAGGAGAGAAGTGTAGGATGGTGTGACATGGGCAATCATTATGCCAAAGAGACTAAACTGGGTCTGATGCCCTAGCACTTAACCTAGTATTTACTTGTTTTGAAATTTCTGCCATCAACAATGAATGGTGAATATTACAGACATGAGAATATATTCAAAAGAGAGGCTAGAAGACTGGAAAATACTAAAGTAAGATAATAAAAAAATGGAGGATGTCATCCAACGACTAACCAGACAAACACACATACAACTATCAAAAGTAATATAATTAATTTTAAAAATCTGATAAAGAAAATATCCCTCTTGAGAAAGCATACTTTTACCTGCTAACAGCAAAGAAGTTAAAAATAAAATAGTAACATGCTGAGACAGTCACACATTCACATGGTAATAAACAGTAGTGTTCTATTATCAGGATCTTGCTTAAATTTGTGATATGCCTATGGACCAGAATTGTGGGACTTGATATCACTGTATTTCACAAGGAAAAAATGACAAAAACAGTATTTTAAGACTTGATAGAAGGTAAAAGATAAAAGGCAAAAACCATTTTCTAATTCTGTCAGGATGAAAACTTAGACCAGCTTTAGAACCTCCGCTCTTCTCTCCTAAGAAGAAAAACATTTCAAATAATAGACTGACTATGAAAACTAAACATATCAGAATTAGCCAGCAAGAAGACAATGTGTATGCTTTGCTACACTGAAGGCCATTTTGCTTCCTCCTAGAAAATACACTATATAGAAGATAATACTGAGTTGAGTAATATTTAAATGAGTAAAATTAAATGCAAAGTTTAAGTTCAATCTTTGTTATAATTTTCTTTTATTGGATATTCTATACATTTTTATTATTCATACATAAAATGCAATTTTTGCTTTATTTTCTATTTTGCAACAAATTACATCACTATCTGTTGTTATTTTGTTAAGGATATACAAAATCTTGTACACATTTGTGTGGGGAAACAAGATTCCAGGAAATAATAATTCCTGTACAGGTATAGGGATATCTTATTACTATTTGCATAAAGAAAGATAAATAAACTAATTATGTTTTGTCAGACTTCTGGTAAATTGGTAGACTAGACTCACTGTGAATGTTTAAGAGAAAAACTGAGATTTAGTATTTAAAAAATCCATCATTAGTGATAGAGTTAAATGTCCAATGCCCAGATATTTTCTTTTTTCTAAAATATAAATAATTGTTAATAAAAAATATTCTGTTGTACATCATATAGGCAAAGGAATACCTACACTTGCTTGATTTTAATGCCAGTTGGGATATTAATCTACATGGCTGCATCAACAATAATTCAGTTGCACAATGTCTTATTACAAACATCAGATTATTTCCTGACAGATGGATCTATAATGGTGTCATTTAAAATAAATAAAAAATAAACAGAAAAGCTATCAGTCAAACAAAGACACACAAAGCAGGTAACATGTTCCTAAGGCTGTGTTTCAAGAAGCATTGGCAAGTTACACCAATATATAATGCAAGTCATTTCATCAATGTCAACAAGACATTCAATGCTGGCTAATGAAGTTTGTAGCCAATACATAATTCTATATAATCTAAAAAGAGTCTTGCCAGTCACAGTCTCAATAGGATGCTCTCTTTAAGGCTTTTCAGTGGCCTTGCTTTCAGTATCAATGACAAAGATAGGGGCACCTATCTCAACAGCGCCTACATTTTATGTCCTGATTTTTAATATTTTTATATCCCTAAAGATCTGTTATTTGCTCTTAGACTTCCTATTGTGTATTTAAATTGTTAGTGATTGCCTTCTTATTGGCATATCTCATTAATTATGTTCATGAAAAACCCTTTGATTTTATCATTGCTGATTTTTTCATATACTTTTCAATAATCCTGAGCAAGCTGCTCATGACATTTAACTATAAAGCTGTACTCACTTCTGTGGACAAAAACATTCACATAGTCCCCAAATTTCTGAACAAAAGGGCATAAGCAATCCGTATTTTTATTTTGAGTTATGTATTATATACTAAACATACTGTTTACAGGATAAGAGACTTAGGGGTCACTTTAACTCACCTATCTTTCTCATGTTACAAGTGCTATGAAGCCTTATTGTTACTTAAACTCTATAGCAAGATTTTAAGTATCATGTGAAAAGCATGGTCTATAAGAGGTCTAACTCAGCAAAGGTGACCCTGATTTTCTTTTTATTCTACAGTTTTTTTTTATCAGAATGTGATAAGGGCAAGTGTATGCTTTATATTCTCTTTCCATTCAATATTTCATTTTATATTCATTCCTGAGTTGTTTTCATATATAACTGGGCACCATGTGTATGCCTGGTGTCCCTGAAAGTCAGATGAAGGGAACCTGAGTTACAGGTAATAGTGACCCACCACGTGACTGTTAGAAATTGAATCTGGATCTCTGGAAGAGCAGTCTGTGTTCTTAATTGCTTAGCTGAATTTCAGTTCCTGATTTATATTTTTAAGTTACAAGAAGTGTAAGGGAATATGATAATCCCAGTGACAGTGTATGAAGTTACTTACGATGGTTCGAGTAGGCTCAGAGACCCATATCTGAACACTTGGTCTCAAGTTTACAGTCTGTTTTGACAGTTTACTGGAGGTTTCGGTGGGGGGGTACTTTCTAATGAGGTACACCACTGTGAACAGACTGGAGTGTTTAGAGCCTCATACTACCCCTTGTTCCCTTTCTTTTCTTCCTGGGTGTACGTGGATTAAAAATGTTCCTCCCACTATGCATTTCTTGACTGCTGCCTTGAATAATGTAATCAAGGAATTACAAATCCTGTTGCTTTGGTCAGGGATTTTATCACAATAACAAAGAGTTACTAATGGCATTAATATAGGACGTTTACCTTTCTTATTATAGTATATGATTTAGCTTACCTAACTCAACCCAATTGTATTAAAAAGATTTTTATAATTGTTTAAGTATTCAATATAATGTACCCTTCATGGACAGAGGTTAAATAAGTTTAATCAAAGGGTGAAATTAATTATGATGTCAATAAAAAAGTAACTAGGATTATACTCATAATCATTATACAATTTCATTTTTTTATTTTTTGCAGATGTTGACTGTCTTCTATCCATGTAGGTAGAGGCAGGATGAGGCAACTAATATAAACAGAAGCTGAATTGTAATTGAACAGTGCCTGAATTCTTCTGGAGTCCTAGACTTTCCAAATTCAAAAGCCAATACAGTCTCTTTATTGTCTAAGTGAGTTTGAGTTAATGATTCTGTTACTTGCAGCTAAAGTCATCCTACCCAGCACATCAATTTTACTGTCAGAAAAGTATGGTCACAAACAATAGACTGACTGTTATGTATTGAGTTAGTTGAGTAGAAAAGAGATAAATTAAGGCCCTGAGGACCTATTTATTTTTGACTGGGAATCTGACAATATTTGTTAGTGACTTTCATCCAATTGAAATAATGCCATTTCTATTGCCTCTATGATCATTTTGGTCATGCATTTAACTCCCAAGTACTCTAAATTTTCTTAGATTTGATGATTGATGCAGAATCAGGAAAATTAAAGAACTAGGAAGAAGTCCTTAAGATGTCATAAAAGAGACTGTCCCTTTGCTTCAGTAGCAAATTCTTTGTGGGGAAAAAGTTGAAGATGAAGTCACAATTGGAGATGTAAAATTAAAAATACTGTGATGGTTTGAATAATAATTGCCCCCATTTGCTCATATATTCAAAATTTTAGTCACCAGGAAGTCAAACTGAAAAGCTTAGAATAATTAGGAGGTGTGGCCTAGCTGAGTTGGTGTGGGTTTGTTGAATGAGGTATGTCACTAGATTTGGTTTAGAAGTTTCAAAGGCCCAAGTCAGGCAGGCACTGCCTCTTTATCTCTCTGTTTCAGTGTCTCTTTCTCCCAGTCGCTATCTTTCTTTCTTCTGTCTTTCCACTTCTCCCTCCCTCTTTGTGTATGGATAGTGATATACACCTTTACTACTGTTCCAGTAATGTGAATGCAACCATGCTCTTTCACCATCACCATAAAAGAAACCTCTGAAATTGCAAGAAAACCTGCAATTAGATGTTTTCCTTGTAATCATTCCTTTGTTTATGATGCCCCTTCATAGAACTAGAACACTGACTGAGACAATGGCCAAAAAGAAAAACATAAAGATGCTTTGGGAAGCCTATGGAATATCTTAACAATCTGAGACTCCATTTGGCTTGGACAAATGTACTTCTTGTGTTCTATCAATGAATTTAGCATCATGTAACCCCAATATTTATCAAACTATACCTGTATCTCAAAAGAAACAACCAGTTTATTTATAATTATCTTTTAACAACCCTGAATATCTTATCTTTCATAGAAAGTTTCTAGTCAAAATTTTCTCAGAATATATCTATATACAGAAGGTAGAGGGTCAATCTGACATAGACTATTTTTAAGCACATATGTAGTAAAGTAAACTCTTTCACCTAAACAAAACAAAAGACTATTTACCAAATAATGTTCGTGCATAATTAAACATACATATGATTAAAATTAGAAGCATTAAGGAAAGGTTTATAAACATCATGTAAAAGTTCACAAACTCAAAATCTGCAAAGAAAAAAATATATCGACTCATGCTTCACACTTTTGTTTCCAAATTCCACCTCTTCCTGTACACCATAAAATGAAATCCCAAACAATAACTAGATTCTTGACTAAGTGCGTATTCATTGGTTTTCCATTGCTCTACAGGGCATTTCCAATGCTGCCTCCCCTTTTGGTTTTTAATATTTACCATTCTATTTATATTCCACATGCATGCATCTTTACTCAACTCTTTAATGAGTTACCAACAACTTGAAAACCTTTTCCCAATACACACTACTGCCAGAGGCCTTATTGAACTCACTTACATTGGACTTCTTTTATTACTTGAGCCAATTAATACAATTTACTGTGTATGACATTTTAAGATAAGTTGTGTATTATATCCAAAGCATGCTTAGTGACACATGGAGCCCTACATGCTAGGTTTGTAAGAAGTGTTTGCCTCTGGCACTCTCTTTTCCTCCCTTATGTCATCTAGTTTAAATTAGGTTATTCTCCTTTTGCTTTTGAGTACTACTTATTTGTAAAGTCAGACCCATTCACAAGTTGTCTGTACATAAAGAACGTAGGTACTGAAGAAGGAAACTGTACACTTTGAGAAAGGCAAAAGATCAAAGGGTTTGACAATGGTATCCTTTCAAATCATCTAAAACATGACATTTCAGTTTGATTCTATCAATTACCTAAAACAAACTGACCCATATGTCAGCAGCTTAAATCAGCCTTGACTATTTATCTTAACACTGAGAACCAACAAGGTGGTATGTCTCTTTCCACATCAGGAGGCAGGATGACAGGGTCACTTGTGAAATTGTCATGTAGGGAGCAGGGGGTGTCAATTCTCTAGTACACAGCATTTTATCCATGTCTCCATCAGGAGACCCTATGTTCCCTACAACATGAAGAGGGTCTCATGAGAGAATGCTCCAAGAGGGGGCGTACTTTGAAATGTATTATGATTTTTATAAAGCACATTGCATTGATAGCCCAGAAATTATACTAAAAATGAAACAAAGAAATGATGGTTTCTGTGCATAGATCACTAGGAATTTCTCTTGCGATACAATTGACTCTCCAATCAGATTCCTGTCTTCCTTCTCATGAAGAACTGAATGAGTATACAGAAAAGGAAACAAATAACTTTTTATTTATGAGGTATGAATGATTTAAAAATCACACAGAAAAATGGGAAGATAAACAGAAAAATGGGGTTTCTGAGAACTTTGGTGGCAACAGGGGGCCAAGGAAGGGAGGCTGTGAGTGTTGCAGCTCTGTTATTTATTTGGCTTTGCACTGTGGTTGGAAGCATACCTGCACATGATACAGCTCTCTAAATTCCCTGCGAGATTTTTCGGTGCCAGCTCAGCTCATGGAGACATTCTGCAGGGAGTGTAGCAGGAATAACACATCACTCCCTTCTGGAAGATCTTGAATGTTGGAGAATACTCCCACTCCAACTCCACTTCAATTGAAGCTACAGGACTCAAAGGTTGAAGTGAGTCCTCCTTGCACTTGAAGCAGCAAGTTTCTTCATCCGGCAGTCTGCCTCTGGTGCCTTTTAAATCTAAAGGAGTTTTCCTTCTATTCTCTCACTAAAGAACAATCAGAGATGAATCTGAAGACTTAAGTCTTCTGAAGGGTGCCTCAGAGCTTGGCTCCCAGACTCTGCATGCTGCTAGTCAAACTGGTGAACATGCAGTGTACATGGATTTATATAGGTAGTTCAAGTGGCCTCATATTGACTGAGTGTGTTGATTTGAAAGCATCATAAGACAAAGACCAGTAGGAGAAGTTTGTCAAAAATGACGGAGAGAGTAAGAAAGCTAGCTCTGCATGAGCTTTCCCATGGCAGTTCTGCCCCATCCCACCTCAGCAGCCGTAGGTTGGGGTCAGAGGCACTCTGATACAGAAGACATCAGCAGACATTCTGCTCAGAGAAGGATGCTTGAAATAGTTTACAGTTCTAGTAATTTTCCAGTTTAATCTATCCTGCTCCTGCCCATGCAGCTCGAATAAAAGATCCATAATCACTGGGTCTTCTAACCATCAGTGCCTGCTGGCTGTCACATACAGACATTGATAGCTTGCATTGTGCCTGGAGTTTTTTCTACATTGGTTTTTGTACTTCGCTCCTGGCTGACACTTTGCTAGCAGCTAGGTCCCCTTTACCCCTGTCAGTTGTATAAAACAAGATCTTTCTCAGTTTGAATACTGTTCTCAATATTAAAATTTCCCCAAATCAGTAGAAGGTTCCTGTCTAAGCCTATTACCTTTGACTTCAGTAACAATACAGACATTAATAATTTTTTCTCTTCAGTTCTCAAGGCTAAAATATAGTCAGTAATTTCTGCCATTTAGAAGAGATGTTGGTAAAAAAAAATAGAGATTAAAAGAACACCACATATGAACCACCTTTAATCTACATGGCCCAAATAAATTAAATTTTCTGAAACTGATGTCTATGACAAGGAGAATCTTTCCTAATGGAATTTACCCTAGTAGTTAGTAATTGTTATTGTATTAATTGGAATATCCTATTATATTCCTGATTAAAAATCTACTCCTAAGCATATTATGTATCAAATATCGTTACATAATTTTATTTACAGGAGATAAATGATTAGACCTTACCATCAATTTTGTGATATAAATACCTAATATTTTCTGTTCATATTTAGGAAATTTGGAGTTTGACAGGTTTAATAACTGATAAATGTCTCCTGATGAAAATGTGGGAGAGTTACTTTTTGATGAACGAATAGAGGCAGTGTGTCTCTGTATCACCAGCTGGCCTAGATCTCACCAATTCACCTGCCTCTGCCTACAGAGAGCTAGGATTAAAGGCATGGGCAACCACTCCAGGCCAGAAAATAATTTTCCATAAATAAGTTAAATGAAAAGAGTAATTCAATGACACTTATGCCTAAGATTCATTTTATTAATGAAACTTCCGACCCACAGACTAAAAACATTGGCAAGTCCTATTTTTCAAGGATGACCTAGCCCCAATGCTCACAGTCCACTAACAGTCTATGTTGATTAAAGTTGCATGGCTGAATTAAGAAGGGTGCCATTGAGAATTTATAACTCCAATAGCACAGACAAAAAGAGCAGCAATGAATAAATGGGACCCCCTGAAACTGAGAAGCTTTTGTAAAGCAAAAGATAGTCAATAAGACAAAAAGTCAACCTACTGAATAAAAGAAGATCTTGACTAACCCCACATCAGACAAAGGACTGATCTCCAAAATAAAGAACTCAAGAAACTAGACATTAAAATTTTAAATAACTCAATTAAAAAAATTGGATACTGAACTAAACAGAGAATTCTCAACAGAAGAAATTTAAATGGCCAAAAAATGCTTAAGGACATGTTCAACTTCCTTAGCTATCAGCGAAATGCAAATCAAAACAACTTTGAGATACCATCTGTCAGGATGCCTAAAATCAAAAACACCAATGATAGTTTATGCTGAAGAGGACGTGGAGTAAGGGGAACACTCATCCATTGCTGATGGGAATGCAAACTTGTGCAACCACTTTGGAACTCAGTTTGGCAGTTTCTCAGAAAATTGGGAGTCAACCTACCTCAGGATCCAGCAATACCACTCTTGGGAATATACCCAAAAGGTGCCCAATCAAACTACAAAAGCATTTGTTCAACTATGTTCATAGCAGCATTATTTATAAAAGCCAAAACCTGGAAACAACCTAGATGCCCCTCAATGGAAGAATGGATAAAGAGTGTGGCACATATGCACATTAGAGGACTGCATGCAAATGGATGGAAGTAGAAACACTATCCTTATTGAGATAACCCAGACCCAAAAATATGATTATGGTATGTCCTCACTCATTAGTGGATTCTAGCCATAAACAAAGGACATTGAGCCTATAGTTTGTGATCCTAGAGAAGCTAAGTAATACGGTGAACTCAAAGAAAAACATATATAGATCCACCTAGAAATTGGACACAGACAAGATTACCTGGCAAAAGTTGGGTGCATGGAGGTGGAGGTAGAGAGAAGGGGAGAGAGGGAGGGAGAGGGGAGAAGGTGGGGGTTAGGGAGAGCTCAGGGAAGTGGGATGGTTGAGATGGAGGAGGGACAGATATGGGAACAGGGAAGGAGATACCTTAATTGAGGGAGCCATTTTGCGGTTGGCAAGAAGTTTGGTTCTGAAAGGGTTCCCAGGAGGCCATGGGGATGACCACAGCTAGGACTCTGGGCAAATGAGGAGAGGGTGGCTGAACTGGCCTTGTCCTGATGACTATCTTGAATGAGAAGACAGAGACAATGACCCACATTGGAGCACTGGACTGAGCTCCCAAGGTCCAGTTGAAGAGCAGGAGGAGGGAGAATATGAGCAAAAAAATCAGGACCACGAGGTGTTCATCCACTAGGACAGTGTGTCTGAGCTAATGGGAGTCCACCCAGCTGGACTGGGAATGAATGAGCATGGGATCAAACTGGTCCCTGTGAATATGGTTGACAGTTGGGGAAGACTGAAGGTCCAATGACAATGGCACTGGGAATTGTCTCTACTGCATGTACTGGTTTCTTGGGATCTTATTCTGTTTGGATGCATAACTTGCTCAACCTGGCTATAGTGGGGAGGGCCTTGGACTTTCTGCTGGGCAGGGTTTCTTGCCCTCTCTTAGGACTGGAGAGAGGTGGAGGGTAGGGTGTATGGGGAGAGCAGGGGGGAAGAAGGAGGAGGGGAGGAAGTGGGACATTTTTGGTATTATTTTTAAAGTACTTTTAAAAAATAGAAAAAAAGAAAAGAAGGGTGCCATTTCCCCCTGTTATCTTTCCCTGTTACCTAGGGAGGATAGCATCTGTATCCTTTCTAGATAATACATTAATCTAAGGATGCTGACATCCTAGAGATGGGGTCTTTAACTTCCTAAGAGTCTGTTGTATTGTTTTGATTTACATTTTCAATCTGTGTTTGATGCAGTTTTTAAACTAGCTTGTTTTATTTAAAAAAATATTTTTAAAGGTGATCTTGGTTGCTTCCAGGAAAAGTGGATAAAGGGCCATTCTGATGTATAACTGAGTTCATTATTCAACCCCAAAAATCAGCAAAAAAAAAAGTTTGGGACCTAGGTGCAGGTGTAAAAGATATTATAAAAGATGATTTTAAATGTTAGGTCTGAAGGAGAAAGACAGTGAAGTCATAAGTGAGTCGTTTAACAAAAATAAGGTACTGGCTATAGCCACTTACAAATATAACTATACACATATATATTTCATTTTAAATACATAGTACAAAATTCAAAGTTGTGACATTTGTTTCTAGTTAAACAAAAATGAATCAGAATAAAATTCCCAACTTATTTTATCAGTGGTTTTATGAATGTTATCACTTTTACTATTGAATACAATTTTAAGTACATAACACATTAGAGGCATTTAAAGAAATATTTTTCACCTTAAGTACACTCTTTATTCAGGATTGAAATACCCATAAGCACTAACAAACAAATATGACTCATCTTTATTCGTAATTCAATACTGTTTGTTTTAGGGGACTTGTTCTAAACAGGAGTGTTTCTCTGATGTCGTTAGATTAATCAGGATGTTATTTTGTATAGCCTAGAGCAGTGGGTTTAGTAATTGGATAATTTGTCTTCCCCATCAGTATAATAGTGGAAGGAATCAGTACACTAGCAATGAAGAAGTTTGTTTCTGCCTGAGCTCAGGGAAAATTTGACTACTTCTATCAGATTAACTTCCATTTGGAAATAAATTATTTCTGTAATCATCAACAGAACCCAAAATTCTGTTAGGCCTCCTGAGGGGATATTACTGTGCTGAGAAGGACAGAGAGTGAATACGTGTGGGAAGACTGGAAAGATACTGGAAAAGATGAAGTATGAGAGAGGCTTGAGGAGCCTTGCTTCATTTCTTGTCCAGGAAGATGCACAGTAAGCCCCATTCTCACTGGGGCTAAGATATGCTGAGATACTGGACTAAATTAACACAAAGGTATTGGCACAGTCTTGCTTCTGATTGGCCTTGAGGAACAGACATTACAGATGGAAGTAGCTTTCAGGATGATTGTACATGGAGGGGGATAGAAAATAGGACTGTTCACACTTCTTTAAATATCCATTTTGTTTCTATCTCAACAAAGGTCTGTGTCTAAGGGCAACACTTCAGCAAACTCAGATTTCTTCTCTGATGATAAATGTGCACAACTATGGGCTACTGATTTGTGGTAAAAGCTATTTTCTATCCTTAATTCAAATGCATATTGTATCTTTTTCATGTACACAAACATGACCAAACACACACTCATAGACATACTTATATACATATAGTATATAACTTAAAGAATTTAAATTACAGACCTTTGTCTTTTTAACATGTATTTTCACCT
>JAQHUG010000225.1:224546-262591 GCA_028555095.1 Dicrostonyx torquatus | reverse complement strand
AGGTAATATTGTATCCTTCCTGAGTATCTGATGGAGTTAAAAGTGAGATAGCTATAGTTTTTCTTGTTACCAAATTTAAAACAAGACTGTTACAAAAAAGACAAAAAGTGTATAAGGTTTAGAGATATAACCAAATGTAAAACAATATTGTCACAAGAGAGGCAGAAAGTGTATAAGGTTGAGAGATACAAAAGCTTAAATTGTTTATCTAAGAAAATGTCTTAAAGTTTAAAATGATAGTTTTGGATTGGTAATATAAATTAGAATATCAAATACATTAGATACAAAACTTTGGATTCACCAAGATAAGATCAATAATGGATTATTTTCTCTGAATTTCCCAAGTCCAAATGAACTTTGCATTGTTCTTATTGTATGTAGTTTTACTGTGCTAGAGTTAAAGTCTTTCATTTTTGTTTAGACAAATAGGGAGAGATGTTGTGGGATATTTTCATGCTGTTTGGAGATATATTTACGTGATTGGTTTAATAAAGAACTGAATGATAACTAACCATGCAGGAGGTATAGGTGGGAATTCTGGACAGAGAGAGGAAGGAGAAGATAATTTTGGTGCTCAGGATATAACAGGAGACATGGAGAGTTATAGGAGGTGCACTATGGAAAGAGGTAATGCCACATGGCAGAACATAGATTAATAAAAATTGTTTAAGCTAGATTATAAGAGTTACTTAATACAAGACTAATCTAAAGACCAAGCTCACATAATTAATAATAAATTTCTATGTTGTTATTTGTGGGCTGGTGGCCCAAAGATAACCCTATAAGAAAGCTTGCTACAAATAACTGATGATATCAGCCAAAGAGGCTACAACACGAAGAAGTCGTTTCCTCCATGCACAGCCATCTGCATAGTCCATAAAAGGTAAAATGGATCCTCAGATTTGGGGAGAGTTGATGATAATTTTAAAGATGGAAAATAGAAGGACACATCTGATGTGGTGGGGTCAGAATCATTTTAGTTAAACCAAAAGGAAACTTGATTTCAGGGATTTCCATGACACCAGTATCTTTTTTTTTCCATTACAGAATCTGTGCCACTTTGTGTGAGTGTTTTATTTACTTTGCTGTCCCATTTTAAGGCTGAGTAATTTGTACAAACATATTGTTGCATCTGAGATATGTACCTCGGTGTCTTATTCTAAAGGCTGAATAATTTGTGCATAACTATTGTTGCACCTGAGACTTTGTGCATTAGTGAGCTTCATAAATCCAAACTGAATTAGAAAGACATAGTAGCTTTATTGTTAGAAAACTCCTATAAACAATTGGATGTAAAAAATAAAACTTTAAAAATGGCAAAGGGAAAAGGGTTATTATCTTAAAAACAATTTTCTCTAAAATAAACAAACCTGTAGATGTGATAGTTGGCAATAGTTGTTTATTATTGTGTAGTTTGCTAGATAGAAATTAGGTTGGCTGTAATCTTCGATAAAGACATTTCTGAATAAGTCATGATACAAACCCAATGACGTATCACATATATCATAAATTTGCTCAAATATGCGTAGCTATTAAGATATCAGCTATTCACTTAACAATTTGAGGTAGGGCAGACCAAGATATTCACATTTAATGCACATAGCTTGGCCTCCACACAAAACTCTGTCCAGTGTTTCTCTGTTATTCTAACAACAAATGGAAGGTCCTGGAACATAAAGTAACCTTAATTTGTGTCAAGTAACTGACCAATTTTCTGGATCGTAATATGTCATTCTGATTTTCTGAGTGAGATAGTGAGTTCCATGATAGGCAAAAGCCTTTTAAGTGGGCTACTCTTTGGTTTAGGAATGACTAAATGATAGATATAAAGCAAAAAGAGAGACAGGGAACTGCAAAGAAAGTTGAAACCTTGTAGGTGAGATTCTGAGAGTTGGAGAGATGAGGATTAACTCAACTCATCATACAGGGTTCAAAAAGTCTTCTCAAGGCGTTATTTCTGTAACATCCCCTTAATTTTGATACTCTTTATATGCAGGGTTTTTTTTTGATTATTACAAGAAAAATTTACATTTACTCCCCTTGTTACCGACCCTGGGTTTTTAACATCTGTTCTTACTAATGGGCATCAGGTTAATTTTCGGGCAGTACTGTGCCATGTACTATTTATAATATTAAAAATATGTTCTTTTTGAACACTTCTTTAATTATATTTTGGTCATTTGAGATTCTTCTATTGAGAATTCTGTTTATAACTCTATCCCAGTTTTACAGTTGGATTAATTAGTATTTTGATGTCTGATTTCTTAAATTCTTTATACATTTTGGAGATCAGCCCTCTGTAAAATGTGGAGATGGTGAAGCTCTTTTCTCATTCTGTAGGCTGCAGTTTTTTTCTTATTGACTGTGTCTTTTGTCTTACAGAAGCTTTTCAGTTTCAGGAGGTCCCATTCATTAATTGTAAATCTCAATGTTTGTGCTATGTGTATGATATTCAGGAAGCTGTCTCATGTACCAGTGCATTTTTGGGTACTTCTTACTTTTGATTTATTTTATCAGGCTTAGTATAAATTGACTTATATTGACGTCTTTGATATATTTGGACTTGAGTTTTGTGTAGGGTGATAGATATCGATATATTTGTATTCTTCTCATAGATGCCCATATTTCTGTGTTTTTAAACCACCCAATTTTTACAGATAATCAAAATAACTTATGTGTTCCCATCACTGGATAGAAATATTACAAGAATTTCCCACATTCATTGTGTTGGTATTTTCCAAGTTTGTTCCAATACACACTCACTGGTAAAGCATGTCAAAAATTCAACTCAGTCTTACTCTTCAGAATAGCTTTTCAATAAGTCGATTCACAGTTTAAATAACCTTCTTATTTTTAAGTCCTCAGGGCAAAGAAAGAATGATTAAATATTTTTTGCATTGTTAGCTAACTATTGTATGGATTTCATTCAATCTCTATGAGAGCATTAATTTCTCACTGATAATATAATCCTTTTAGAGTTCTTAATAAGCTCACCAGACACATTACACAAAGAGATAGTTAACCCTATTAGAAAACCCTGCCAAGAGAGGAAGTAATATCTATTTATATCAACTTTCTCATATCCATGCATCCAGGAACACAGAAACCTTGTGTCATCTCTGATGTAATTTGTGAGTGTGTATGTATGTGATGTGTTTGTGTTTCTGTGTGAGTATCTGTGCATGTGCACTCAGTTGTGCCTGTTTTGCTGTTTAAATGTGTAGACTCACAACTTAATCTATGAATGTCAGGTGCTACTTTCCCCTTCAGATATCTCAGTCTTATGTCAGCTTACTACAGGCTCATTCACAATACCACCTATCAACTTCAGTGAAAGACAATGAAGCAGAAGAAAATAAATTGATGTGATGTAGATGAGCTAATCCCTAGCCTGTAGATAATTGGAAGTTTCCTTTGTGGAGAGGAAATCACACTGCAGCAATGTGATTTCACACTTGTCACCTTTAAGTTAAAGTAGGTAACTGAATTCAATATCTATCTAGAATCTCACATGGACTGTGATAGAAAAATACATCTTTACATAGTTTAATGTCTTGCCTTGACAAGAATCCTGGAATCTCGATGTTTCTGCATAGAATAGGAGTGCTAAGTAAAACTTCAGTCTGTTCTCTAGGATTTCTTGATTGAAGCTTGAAATTTGAATAGAAACCCTGTGCAAAACCTTTCAGTTGTTTACAAAACATCCCCTTTTTTTCTGAATCTAATGTTTAGATATAATCAAATTCAATTATTTTAAGATTCTTTTCTTAACTTTGGCAAAAGTAAAATAAAAATGTACTTTTCAGGACCTACTTGATGATTAGAGGTTGGAAAAAATGTAGCATGGACAAATAAAAGGAAGCCATTAATACCTTATAGGAAGAAAACCATCAGAAATGAGCAGCAGAAGCTGGAATGATGGCTCAGCAGCAAGGAACACTTGTTTCTTCAAAAGGTCCAAGTCAACTCCCAGCATCCACATAACAGCTCACAACCAGTTTGAACTCCAGGATCAGAAGATCTGATATCCTCTTTCGGGGTCTATGGGCACTACACATGTATGTTATACACAGGCATGTACAGTCACAGCACACATACATTTAATATAATACTAATAATTTATTATTACTGTGAACTATGTAACTGTTGAAATTGTCAGATAAAATGGAGGCACTTAAAAGACACTTGAGAGTAAGTTCGGGGCCATAGTATAAAAATATCTTGTAGTTTTCAGGTGTTATTGGCATAGCAGAATTAAGCAATACTCAGTTTTCTCAAAGGTCTAGTAAAGCCAGTAATTGAAATTAGGAAAACAGAGACCTTCAAAAACAGATAAATAGTGTTTATCTGCAGATCTGAGACCTTTCTGTTGCAGGTGGAGCTGTATCATGACCTTCCACAAACATATTTCATGAGAACTAATTTGTGTTAATTTGAAAATAATTACCAGGGTACAATGACTTTGGAAAATGCCAAGTTGAACAGATTCAAATAATGCTTTCAGATCAAGTGTTCTAGAATCTGTAATCAAAGATGTTTATGAAGAACGTGTGACCTAACATTCTCTTCGGTGCAGTTAGGTACCCTGTGGACTTTCACAAAGCAGTAGATGCTTTTGACAAGTCCTTTATTTCCTAAATATCACAACAATGCTCTATAGAATTCATTATGGGAAGTGCTTTTCTGTCCATTTGAGATATCAATGGTTGCCTTGGAAACAAGGCATAATTTTGGCCATTTCTAATCAGATCATTTTTTGGTATTATTGTTATGAAATATTTCTCTAAAACAACTAGGTAGTGATTTTCCATTTCACATAGTTGCTGTGTTTTTATACTTAGCAGTGAATTATAATTTACTTAATGATCATTCTTTAATTCATTCTAATAATCTATATTTTTATTTTCTTGAATTTGCCCATGGCTTAGAAATAACTCAAAACTGTAAACACTATGTACTTTTCAGAACAAAAATACAATAAAACATGCAATGAGAAAAGTGTATGCCTTAATACTTTAAATAATATTTATGATATAATTTACAAATATGGAGTTATAATATAAATTGAAGTTAAATAGATGCCCTGATAGTTTGACAGATAAGCAGAAAGTCTTTGGGTAGATAATGAAAATGGTGAACTTCCAAGATGGCAAGCTTATTTACCATCTTGATCTGAGACAAAAGCATTGAAGCTTAAAACAAAGACTTTCCCATCTCTTTCTCCCACCTGGTCTGGAATAATTTTCCCCAAAATTATGGCCCATCAACCTCCCTGACTTCTTTAAAACTGGAAGACCCTATCAAAGTCCTTTGGACTCTTGAGTCCTAGACATCTACTGACCCCTATCTGCTTTTCTTTGCTGGATATTCTTTCTGTTGAATCTGAGATTTTTTCCCTGCTACGATTGTGCTCAGGAATTTCCCTGATTTTTAGTTCTTAAACCAGTAAAGAAAGTTACTAGATCAAGATCTTAGTTGCTAACAGTGTGTTATCAAAGAATCATCATCACAACAGAGAGCATAGAAACACACATTGTGATGGAGCAATACCCGAGAACAATATACTGATACTCAGTCAGAAGGCAAACAGAGAGAGAAAAAGGAAAGGAAGGACAGGGGGTTGAGTGGGCTAGGTCCCTGCATGGTATATTGAAACTTTAAAGTCAAACCCCGGTGACATACTTCCTTCCACAAGACCACACACACTTCATCAAGGTCACAGATCCTTATCCTTCCCAAATAGTTCTCCTCCCTGGTGACTAAGCATTCACATATATGAGCCTATGTATGCAACTTTTATTTAAACCACCACAGTGTCCTTTCTGTACATAAGAATGCCATAACTCCTCACAAAAGTATACATTATGTACATAGAATTTTTCAGCGAAGAGGTGAGATTTTTGAAAAAAATTGGTATGCCCTTATGTCTTTTGCTATTGCATATAAAGAACAGATTTGCTATTTCAACTGAGTTGAATACAGTTAACTTATAAAATTTCATGCTTAACAGGCAATATATATGTATATATGCATTTTGTGTTGTATATGAATATATATGTATATATAAAATTATATATAGTCCTTTATATTTTATTTTTATAAGCATTCATGGTTTACTATGTATAAATACATCACAGGTTTTTACTATAAACACATTTAGGATGTTTTATTTCTCATATTTGGTATTTTGTTGTCATATTTTGGTGAAATTATTCACCATAGTTTAGGATAATGTAACTCATAACAATTATTACTTGTTTTTTGATTTGTTCTTTTTAAATAACTTTGCTTTATTTTTCTTCTAATTGTGTCAACATATCAGCACACAGTTTACAACAAAGCTTTAACACATTAGTAGGATTAAAACTATTCTTGTGTTTTTAAAATTATTTATCCTCAATATTTCACAGTCTATCTATTATTTTCATCTTTGAAAAAGACCGAAGAGTCAAAAAATGTCTGGGAGCAAGGGAAAATGTTCAGTGTGTAAGGTCAAGATGGTAATTATCACCTTTGTAAAGACACAGGGATCCAGAGAGATAAAGTTATGGGCTGTTCCAATGATCAATAGGTTTTAGAGACAGGTAGATAAGAAAGAAACTCAATTTTTTTCACCTATTTTAACTTTGTTTTCATGGATATCATAATAAAACAATGTTGTAGATGTATAATTTACGTCTTTTTTTAGATATTTCATGAAAATATAGAAGCAGTCAATAAAAACGATGAGAATTGGACATATATCCATTGCTGCAGTATTCCTTTACTCTGTTTCTTTACTGATCCAAACTATTCCTTCTCTTTATAAGAATCTGTTGATAATCTTAATCAAGAGCCATTAATTACATATTGGATAATATGAAGACATTTTTATAACATTTTGTTTACTTGAGTTAGTTAATGTATGTCACTTTTCCATGCAATGAAAATGGTAAAAATGATATCGTTTGGTACTCTGCTAAACAGATTCGAAATGAAATAGCTGTTACTAGAGTATCATTTACAGTATTGTTTCAAGGTACTTTTCAAGTCATTTTTAACACGTTTACTTTAGAAAAAAATCAAAATAATATTCCTAGTTTCTTTCTACTGCTCTCATAAGACACCATGACAAAAGCAACTTATAGAAGGAAGAGTTTTTTGAGGCTTTCTGTTTCAGAGGATTCCTATCTGTGACCATCATGGTGGGGAGCAAGACAGCAGGCTGGCTGGCATAGTACTTGTGGCATAACTGTAAATCAGAGAGAATAATAGGGAAAGGCAAGAGTTTTGAAACCTCCAAGCCTATACCAGTGGCTCATTTCCTCAAACGCAGTCATGTCTCCTAATTCTTAACAAACAGTTCCACTAAATAGGGACTAAGTATTCAAATATATGGAATATATTGGAAGGCTGTAGTATGAGGAGCGGCCGGCTGTGTCCTGCTGCCTAACTAGCTTAACTCCTGAAATAATTACACAGAAACTCTATTCATTTAATTACTGCCTGGCCATTAGTTCTAGCCTCCTACTGGCTAATTTTTACATCTTGCTTTAACCCATTTCTGGTCGTCTGTGTATTACCACGAGGTTGTGGCTTACCAGGAAAGCTTCTAAGCTTCTAACCAGCTTTAGTCTCAGGCAGGAGAACCATGGTGTCTGCCATACTGCCTTCTTGCAGCATTTTATCCTGTCTACTCTGCCTACCTAATTTCTGACCTATCAAAATGCCAAGGCAGTTTTCTTTATTCAACCAATGAAAGCAATACAAATGCAGAAGGACCTCCTACACCAGAAGTCAGTCTCATTTAAACTGATATATTAACCATATAATAAGATAATATTGTTCTGATATTAAAGTATAAATAACCTGTATCAAATGAAGTGCTATCCTGTTCAATGTATTTAAATCTTTAAATATTTTTTAAAACCTGTTATTTATTCTTACTGTACACAAATGTCTTTTAAACATTACTTCATTAAATAAAATTAGATAATTTAACCATCTTTTTTTTCCTGTAAGGTGATATATTTGATATATGGCTTAAACATATGGCTTAAAATCTGCAATAAATTGTAAAGCAATGATTTCTCTTGGTAACACATAGCCATTCACAAGAAAATCCACAGAATCAAGTAACCTAGGTCCTCTGCATATATGTTACAGTTGTGTAACTTGGTCTTCTTGTGAGAACAGAGCCATATCCCATTCTGTTTCTCCCTTTTGGGGCCCATTCCTTAGCCTAGGTTGCTTTGCCAAACTTAGTACAATAAGAGGGGCTAAGTATTACTGCAGCTGGATGTAGCATGTTTTGTTGATATCCTTGAGAGGAAAAGTGGCTTGGGGGAGGGGGTAGAAGGCAGATGGAGGGAATGGGAGGAGAGGACCGAGGGTCAACAATAGTCAGGAAATAAAAGAAATAAATAACATACAAAATGAGAAAAGCATTAACAAACATTTTTTTCACGAAATGAGAAACTATACTTGAAGTGCTGATTTTCATAATTTATCATGAACTGTTCAATACAGCTGTAATCACTTTAGGATGATGACTGTGTGATGTTTGTTTTCTTCATGTTCTCCTACTGCTCATTTCAGTAGCTACTACACTTTTGGTTACATGTCAATTCTCTGGATATCAAGATGGAAATAAGCATTACCTAAGAAGGGAAACTAGTATTATGGTAAATGTACCTCTTGGCATACCAATCTCAAATTTAATGTAGGCCATTCTTCTGATAACAGAATGTTAATATAAGGCAGTTAGTTAACAGAAGTCAGTATTACAATATACAGTGATGGTGCATTTATTTTAATGTTCAAATATTCAAATAATAATTATCAAACATGTACAGTTATATTGAATAAACAGCATTTTTGCTAATATTAAAGCTAAAAGCATCTTAGATGTAAACATTTTTGATCAAAGAATTAATACTTAAATTTATTTTTATATTGTCGTATATTAAATCTTACAATACTATTAACTCTAAGAAAATAATCCTTAAATTATATAGCTTTATTTGAATGAAACAAAATTATTAGGCTGATGTCATTGTGGTACAATATTATACAATTTATTATTGTATTTATAATACAATATTATACAATATTATACAATTTATTAATAAATATATATTGTAATATAGTTTTCTTATTAAGTGTATGCAGCTGTAATGCGAGAGTCAAAGAAAAACAGTTTTAACCCAGGAAATGCCTCTATGCTCTTCTTTCTTCACTGTATATTTTGTATTTGTATTTCTATGCAGGCAAACAGATATTTTCTATCTTCTATCTATCTATCTATCTATCTATCTATCTATCTATCTATCTATCATCTATCAATCCATCCATCTATCTATACCTACCTACCTTCCTTCCTTATTTCTGCTCTCCCTTTCTCCAAATCTCCTTCCTCTCATCCTTCCTCCCTGTCTTCCTTCCTTTCTTTATCTTTCTTCTTTTTTCCTCTCTTTCTATTTTTCTTTCTTCCTTTCTATCATCTATCTCTGCATATCTATCTACTGTCTATATCATATCTATTTTTATGCAATGAGCTTTACTAAATGGATATATTGTTTAAAAATAAAGCCTGTTTAGGTAATTTCTATTTTAATAAAGTAGAATGATATTGACTAAATGAAAAAGGAAATATAGAGGTCCACAAATACAGCTCAGTGCTACATCTATTGGCTATCATCCATTATACACGATGTTTAATCCAAGCATCTCAATTCCCAAAGGAAAAAAAAAATGCTAAGATGTGACAGATGGACAGAAGAAACATTCAAAGATGAGGATAAACTTGCACCTGTACAGAATTTATGATAAGATTCTAAATACAAAATATTGAAAAATACCATATAAAATAATTAAGATTTTCTAAGTTTTATTTATTTTTTATTGTTAAAAGAAAAATTTACATTTACTCCCCTTTTCCCAGGCCCTCCTGCTCCCCCACTACCCCACTTCCCTCCCCCAGCTTCCCTGATATGGAGCAGGATACCCTGCCCTGTGGAAAGCCCAAGGCCCTCCCCCCTAAACACATCAAGGTTGATGCGGTTGCTTTAGAAGAATAATATTTTAGCTTTATTTAATTGACATTTTTCTTTGCCAAAGAAACCTTTCCTTGTTACAAACAATTTGAAAGATTAGACTTATAACCGAAAACCAGATTGCATGGAAGTTAAGGTGGAATGATAAACTATGAGAAAATCTTTACAAGGCACTGCATTTTCTTTCCTTTTCGGGATTTACAAATTTAAAAATGGCTGTACAACAAAAATATTTTAGAAAACCTGCTGAACTAGTGGGCTCACTTTCTTATAATACAGACTTTGTTTAAAAGTCATTTTGTAATTGAAAATGTATTGATTGCAAGCCATTTTATGTTATTAACAGAGAAAAAAATTCCTGGCAAACTTGATTCAAAGCAGTGAAAAGTAGAAATTTTCTAAACAGAGCAATATAAATTCCTGCAAGAGTTAGTAGAACAATAATAAGTAAATGGCTGAAATTTGGCTTACAGTATGATTCGGATAATAAAATTCAACAGTCTAAAAACACTAAACACACCTCTAATATTGCTTTTAGTCTTATACACATATGGTTAAAAATGTATATAGGAAAATCTGTTTCATATGAGGAAGAATTGTTGAAAGAGGTCTTTCCAAATAATTAGCATTTGCAGCAACGTCTGAAAAACAGGGGATGATTAAAGAAAATAAGCAAATTCTAAAGCATGGGCATGAGACTGACTTTATAGGGATAATGACAGTCATGTTGTTTTATACTTACTCACTTGTTGTAAATTAGGGAGAGGTGTGGGTTGTATGTTCCCAGCACGTGGCTCCCAGCCTCCAGCCGCCAGGCCGCTCAGCCGCTGGTTGCTTTTTTAATGCCCGAAATAACCACATGAGAATTATATTCATTTAAACTCTGCCTGACCCATTATCTCAAGCCTTTTCTTGGCTAGCTCTCACATCTAAACTAACCCATTATAAAAGTCTGTGTGTCACCACGAGGTGGTGATTTACCAAATGGTTCTAAGATACATATATCTATCTGCGGCGGGAGCTTCATGGTGACTAGCTCTCTCACTTCCTTCTTCCCAGAACTTCCTTTCTATCTACTCTGCCCACCTAAGGGCTGACCTATCTTACAAGAGGGGGGAGTCTTTATTTAACCAATGAAAGCAACAGAAATAAAGGTGGACCCTCCTACACCCACTTAACTTAAAAAGATAAAAATCACATAGATGCTATTATTTCAATTTCTAAAAAAATTAATGATATGGAAAATGCACAATTATCCCATTGAAATAGCAAGTCATGCAACAAATCAACCGTGAAACCTTTCATTTCTAGGGACACTTGTAAGAAGGTGGGTTTAGATAGTACCCATTGTATATTCAGGATTCACCAAAATGTGTGTAAGATTGTCATGTAAATTCAAATATATTGGCTTCACTTTCATTTCTTTTAAATTTTTTGTTTATTCTTCTTTCATATAATACATCTCTAGCACAGGCTCACTTCCCTCTATTTCTCCAAGTTTCAGTCAGCTCTTCCCATCTACCCAAGATCCATCCTCTCACCTCCTCCCATTCCTCTCTCCCAGATGAAAAGAGCAGACTTGACAAGAATATCATACAGGATACAAGACAAAATAAGACCAGGCACAAACCCTCATATTCCAGTAGGCGGGGAAAGAGTTCCAAGAGCAGGCAGAAGAGTCAAAGTCAGCCCACTCCAGCTGTCAGAAGTTACCCCAAAACACTAAGACAACAACTACAATATATTTGCAGAGAACCTAGTGCAAAGCCATTCATTTCTAGGATTGTCTCTCCATTTTCTGTCAGCCTCCATGAGCCCTGCTTAGGTCTTCACAACCTAAGTTCTCATCGTCTCCCTGATCCTTCTTATTTTGTGCTTAGATTTTCTACACACTCTGAATTAAATAGTTAAAAATTATCTCAAGCAAAATAATGTCAGTTATAACATATACTAGCCTATTACATGTTATATAACATATAGCTTATATGTTCAACAATCCCAATAAAACAAATGATCAATATTTTACTGGTTTGCAAAAGAAATTTAGCCTTGCTGATCTTCATACCTATAAAGCAAATTAAGAGTCAGCATTTACTTTGACTGACTTAGCACTTATAAAGTCTCCTAAAAACGCTTAATATATCCAACAATTATTTTTCTTCCTTGGTCTTCCATCTAACTATCTGTCTAATCCAATTGGGGAATTTCTCTGTTCTTTCTGTATAGAAAATCTTACCAGATTTAAGTAATGACATTTATTTTACCTCTTTCCAATAGTTACCTATTGTATTTATTTAGCTTGCTTTAGTGATCTTCAGACTTCAGGGACACAGTAATGGCAAACGTGTTTCATTAATTTCTTTCCTGTTAAATTTAGATTAAACTGTTGTAAAAAGCATAGTACAACTTAAAAATAAGTGGACTCCTCATGTTTCTTCCTTTACCTAGACATTTAACCAGTTGAAAATCATTAGGCTTACCATTGGTGTTTCTTTTATGAATTAAAAATTTGATTTCAGTAATATTTTATTGTTGTTATTCTCTTAAGGTTTAAAATGCTTAATTAATTTTTATAACACTTGATCATGCCCAGAGGGCTATGAAGAATTTTAATTAATTTTTAAATATATAAAATAAGTTTGGCTTGGGATGTAGCTCAGTTAGTAGAGTGTGTGCATACCATGGGCAAGGACCCTTAGAATATTTACAACATTACAAGCAGTGTGGATTCTAGAACTTGGTTGATGGGGTACAAAGATATATAGTTAAAGGTCATCCTCAGCTGCCTAGCTAATACTAAACTAGTGTTGGTTATATAAACCTTATGAATAACCCAGTAATTAATTCTATAAAAAAGATAGAACATAATATAGTAGAACATAATATTATTAAAAATTGACATTTTCCATATGTTTAAAAAAAACTTTAGTGGATTAGAATACCCTAAATATAAGAATACTTGTCTAAACTACAGACAATATTGAGCTTATTGTTCAGTCTTTGGATATACATAACAATACAAATTTATATTATTAGTGTCTTGCAAATTAATATTTAGTTTTTTAATGAAGTATAAACTTTGGTAAATATCTATAATAATACCTTTATGTTAGCAAAATCTTATTAGAAGTTCTTTTAGTTTCTTTTCCTTTTGCTGTGATAAAGTACTCAGATATACACCACTTGAGAAAGCATGTATTTGGCTCACTGTTTTAGGAAAAAAATCCATCATTGGCTTCAAGGTCATAGGAGCCTGAAACGATTGAGTGCATTGTACCTACAGCAAGATAAAAAACACAGGAATGCGTGCCCAGATTAGGTTATATTCTCTAGTCCTCTACAATCAAGGATTTTCTTCCTGAGTTATGATGGTACTTGCGATGGATAAGTCTTCCCAACTTAATCATCACATTCAGAAATAATTCTCTAGGACATTTCTAGAGGTTCAACTCCAAGGTAGTTTTAAATTCTGTCAACTTAATAATTAGCACTCATCATCAGATGGCAAACCACATTCTCAAGTTTCTGCAGTTAGTAATGTCCTTATTTTAAAACATTTATTCAGTGTAGAATTTTTGTTTGAGATTTTCAGCATAATTAATACTGTAGTATAATGAAACACTTAATTGATCGCATCTCCTTGACTTATCAGATAGAGTTTTGAGCTTGAACCTTTCTGTAACAAACACATGCATTAAATGAATTAGTAATAAATATTAGTCTGTGAGACCTTTTATGACAAAATCATGCCTATATATTAGAGGAAGAAGTGTGTCCCCAATTTTGAATATACTTCATATGAATTTGAAAAAAATATTAATTTTGATAGAACACACATTGTCTTTAGAACTGTAAGATTCGATTAGAAGTTTAATTGGCTTTTTATTTTCAATTATTGGGAAAATTAATGTAAAATGTTATATTCTATCGGGAAAAATGATATTTAATTTACTACATATATAATTCCTAATCCTGAATTGTTTCATTATAGGTTCTTTAGTCATTACTGATTTTTATCATATTTGATTCTATAGAGTGTGTTTTCTAAATACTTTTCAAACTGTGGCTACATTAATTAATATTTTAAAATCATAAGTGGCTCTAAAGGCAAAAATACATGGGCTGCATTTGATTTGTAATAATGCATGCATGCTTCTTTTATTACTGATAATTATCTTTCCTGATTGAAAATATAATGCCTGAAATCCAGTAATTAATGATTCACTATATTGCAAGACAAGCTATGCACACATTTAAAGAATTTACTAATTAGTCTATTTAAATGATTTTCAGAAATCCGTTGTTAGTATTAAGTGCCTTAGTTGATTTTATTAGCATATCATTTCCTTTCCCAATCAAACTTATTAGACTTTATATGTAAATATAACAGAGTTCATTCCTCTTGCACAAAGTTTAATATCTAAGTAGAAGGAAATTACAGAGGTGAACACTAATAAGAAGAACATTTACTGTTATTAGTTTACTACTGGAACTGTTTCTGCCATTTGCACTAGTTTCATAATCAGAAGCTTTCTGTTCCTGTTAAATCCACCTTGCCTCAGTCTTGGGGACTCTTTTGTCAAGTGAGCTCTCAGTAGCAGGGACACATTCGTCTCTCACTTTCTAGATGCTGAAATTTGTCCTTATACTAATTCCATGAAGTTTGAAGACAGATGCATACATAGATAGACTTCTGAGTTCATTCGTAATTTCAGAGTTACTGCTGGATCATTGGTAAGTGAGTGTTTGTAAAAGAAGAAAGTAATATAAAAGTCTGACACTACAGTCACCATCACAACTAAACTAAAATGTGTCAGACCTCTCTGAAACATTTTTCAATTGTCCATTGTTGTGATATTCTGTCTGTATGTCATGACTTACATTACTATAACTGGCTAGTATAAAATAAAGTGTGCATGGAAAAACTAAGAATGTTTATTCATTATTTCCTATTAAATATTTAACTTCATACTTCATACTGCTGTTTTCTCATAAGCTTACTTAAATCCCCTTGTTAACTATAGGAGAAAAACATCAAAAACTGCAAAATCTCCTATTTACTTTACTCAAAAATTCCTTAAGTTCCTTTCCTCTTTGCAATTAGAGTTGTACACACAGACACAGATACATGCACGAACACACACACACACACACACACATACACTAAGTCCCACACACCCACATCCACTTCAACATAAGCTGTCATTAGTATTTTTTAACTTAGTCATTCTGACAGGTGTGAGGTGGTATCTTAACTCATTTGCATTTGCATTTCCTTGATGACTGGGATGTTGAGCAATTCTTTAAGTGTCTTTTGATCATTTGAGATTCTTTTGTTAGGAATTCTATGTTGAGACCTGTATGCCATTTTAAGGGATTATTTGGCATTTTGATATTGAGCTTCTTTATAAATTTCAGGAATCAGCCCTGTGTTATATGTGGGGTTGTGAAATTTGCAGAAAAATGGATGGATCTAGAAAAGATCATTCGGAGTGAGGTGACCCAGACGCAGAAATACAAACATGGTATGTACTCACTCAGGTGATTATTAGAAGTAAGGTGGAGGATAACCAACCTGCAATCCACAGCTACAGTGAGGCTAGATAGCAAAAAGGGCCCAAAGATGAATGCCTGGATTTCCCTTTCAAGGGGAAGTAGAAAAGAAAAGATCTGGGTAAACTTGGGACAGGGACTGAAGGGAAAGAGGAATGGAAACTAGAGGGTGTATGTTGGGCAGGTTGGCTACAGAAGGCAGGTTGGAGGCAGAATGAATAGGGAAAGTAACAAAAGAGACATCTTGATAAGGGGTACCATTTTGGCATCAAGGAGAAATCTAGTGTCAGAGAAACCCCCAGGACTAACAAGGATGATCCCAACTAAGACTCCTAACAAGGGTGGAGAGGGTGCATGAACTGAATTTATTATAATCAGATTGCTGACTTCCCTAATTGCCATCAGAGATACTCTATCCAGTAACTGATTCAAGTGTTAGCAGAGATCCACAGACAAGCACTGTGCTCAACTCCTAAAGTCTTGGGGTAGAAATGGAGCGGGGACTGTACCAGACAGGGGGTCATAATGGGAGATCCCACATAAACAGCTAACGGGCACACAGAAGCTCATGAATGCTGGACCAATAGTCAGGAAGTCCTAATGGGACTAACCTAGGCCCTCTGCATGTGTGTGACAGTTGTGTAGCTTGGTCTCTTAGTACTACTTCTAATTGTGGGAGCAGGACAACTCCCTGGTGCTTAGCTGACTTTTGGTAACCTGTTCTCCATGCTGGATTATATCTCCAAGCCTTGAAGCAGGGGGAGGAGTTTGATCCTGTCTCAACTTGATGTGGCATGCTTTGTACAACTCCAAGAGAGGACTGTCCCTTTCTGAATGAAGATGAAGAAAGAGTGGATGGGGAGGGGGGAGATAGGGAAGGGAAGAGACAGGAGAAGAAACTGGTTGGTATGTAAAATAAATGTAAATTTAAATGTTATTTAAAATAAAAAAAAAGAATCACATGCCCTTCAACTCCAATGCCTCTATGACACCATTCTCCTTTGATCTCGGTCTACCTTGTCTCATAGCACATTGAATTTCATTAATTGATTTTTTGCATATTCTTAATAAGCAAACACAAGACTAGATCAAGGATTATTCTAATTACTTGCCTTTTTCATCCTCTTTCTCTGAGTTTTAGTTCATTATGATCTCTAAAAGTAGTTGCTAACATTCTATCTTAACATTTACTTTTCTACTGTTTGTTTTCTGCTTTTATTTTTATACATTTCTGAGTATTAATTTTAATATTGTTCATATGTCTATTACCCATTCCCTCAAAGGTTAGACATGTTATTCAGAAGAGGCAGCAAAAGGATTGCAAGAGTAAAATTTCAACACAAACTGTTCTTTTTTGTTTACTTGTTTTGTTTTCTGTGTATGCCTGTGTGTGTGTATGTGTGCTTTTCATTGATTAGTTTTTTGATGGTAGACAATTCCAAAGTAATAGCATCTTCTAGGCACAACAGGATTTCTATGTGGATCAATCCAGATGCTATGACTCACAGACAAATCTTTCACAAGTTCAAACCAGACAAAATTCCAGCATGGAGAAGAGGACATACATAAGTTTTACTCCTAACCAAGAAGCTATATGAAATTGATAATTGGTAGGAGAAGAAAAATCACTTCTATTTAATGAAGAAAGATTGTAAAGACCAACAACACCCCAGGGTAGGCCACATGCTCAGAATTAGTTGGACAATGAATAACAAAATATTATTTTTTTGTTTTTTATTTATTTGTTTGCTTGTTTTATGTATGTGTGTGAGTGTGTTGTATGAATGTGTGCCTTTCTGTTTTATTTTTCTTTATTTGTTGGAGAGAGAAAAATACAGAGTGGAATGAGTAGAATAAGGAAGAGCTGAGAGGAGTTTAGAGAGGAAAAAATAATATGTCCAAAAAATATATTTGCTGTGGGACAATGGTCTTGTACCCTGTAAACATTTGTCACTTATATTGATTTAATAAAATGCTGATTGGCCAATAGCCGGGTAGAAAGTATAGGTCGGGCATAGGAAATTTTGGGAACAGGAAAAGCTCAGTTTGTAGTCATCATCCAGACACAGAGGAAGCAAGATGAGAATGACTCACTGATAAAAGGTCCCAAGCCATGTGGCTAATACAGACAAGAATTATGGGTTAGTATGTAAGAGTTAGTTAATAAGAAACCTGAGCTAATAGGCTAACTAATTTATAATTAATATAGACCTCTGTGTGATTCTTTGGGACTGAACATATGTGGGACTGGCTGAGCCAGAAAGCTCTGTCAACATATATAATGGGAACAAATTTAAAAAAAAAAAAGAAAGAAAGAAAAACACCACTATAGACCTAATGCACTTATATATGTAGGAATAAATAAAGACCATTAAAGAAATGAATAAATATACAAACAAATAAATAAAAGGACTAGCTCAACTCCTTTGATTGTCTTCCAAGAACCACCAGTTTCTAGTCCCAGTTGAATTGTTTGCCCCTGTTTTAACTCTCCTACAGCTCTGGCTGCCTTTTACTTTGCTCACTGTTGTCTTTGGTAATACAGGTTTCCTCAGTCTTTCCTGGAATACAAAAGACTAAAATTTTTGCCTCCAAATCACGTATGAAATTCCTTACAGAATACAGTTTTGAGTTATGATGAGAAAGAGAAAATCTGCTGGAGTACTAGAAAAACATTTTATCTACTCATGTAAGTGACCAGCACTTCTCCTCCTTCTCCTTCCTGCTTTGTAAAAAGTATTGCAAACTCTGAAGCTGTGCTACTCACCTGGAACTAGGAAATCAAGCAAGAACTTCAGCCTATATATCGTTCAGGTGGTGGGCCAAAGCCATTATAAGAATCTAAAATTCCTCTTCTGTTAGAAATATTAGATGTAATATCCCTTTTGTATTAATTACCTTGTTGTCTTTTTGTAGTGAAAAATACCCAGAGGTAAGATTTGAGGGTGAAGGAACACATAAGCAGTCATGTTAGGATTTCAAGTATTTCCAGGAAAGTGATTAACTGCCACTTGCTCAAGTCTAGGCAGCATTTCAGATGTGGAGAGGAAAAAATAAAAGGTTTTAATAGTTAATTTACATCAGGTTCGTGAAAAGAAATGCACTCATTGAATCAAACATTAGTCAAAGGTTTCCCCAGGTGAGAATATTTGATCAGTGGGGTCAAGAATAACTTGCAGTGGTAAGCTGGCTTGTGGGAGATAGGAATCCAACTATGATCCTCTGCAAGAACAGCATGTGTTCTTAACTTCTGAAACATCTCTCCAGGCCTATACCTGACTTGCAAATAGAATATTAGTTAGTATTTAACATTTTATATCTTTCATTAAAGCTAATTAAATGCACACTGTAAAATATGGAGCAAAATCATTCTACATTGTAAAATATTTTTAGTATAATTAGATAGTCTTGACCAAGAGTTATTTATTTACTAACATCTGAACATTGATTTGAGAAAAAAATAATGGCATTCTCAAAGCCATTTATTCATAAGATACTTTGTATAATAATAAACTTTGAGGAAATAATGTGAGCATAAGACAGTTTTAGCACTGCAATCAAGATCTGATATATGCTTATTCTTCGCATACCTTTAATTTTTTAAATTTTGGTAACTTAAATTTTGTTATTTGAACTCTGGTCTCTTAATTTTATTTTGCATCTGCATTTAGAGTTCTACAAAAATTTAGGTAAAAAGTCCTTCAAAGCAAAGAAGAACTTTAAGAGTACTAAGTATCTTGTGCACATTTTCAAAAAATATTCTTAATTATAGAGTAAGTAATTTTTTATTACTTCATTCTTCAGTAAGGTTACATGGAAAATTTCTTACTTGCATCTTCATAGTTTATTTCATTAGTTTACATCCATGAAGTTTTTAAAAAGTTTCTTATCAAATCAAAATATCTAGGTATAAAGATCCCAGTGATAGAACACAATACATTTAAATCTTCCCTGTGTTTTAACAATTAATTCACTCTATAATGGTTTCACTTAATAAGAAAAACAGATTGATTTTACAAACTAATTCAGCTCCAATAATGTTTAAGATATCCTAGGGACTGAAAATAATTCAGTTCACTGCTTCAGTACATTAATAAGTAAACAATCAAAAAGACTACATTTAAATCACTAGATCACTAGTAAAATAAAAGAAAAGCAAACAATTAGTTTCTATTACATAGTGCATTGAATATAGGGAATAATATCATGTATATTATAAAAAGGTTTAGACAAAAACATAAGTACTTTTGATTTGAAGAAACAATATGTGTTTGAAGTGACAGATATGGTAAGTTCTGAATTTAATAATTAAAAATATGTGAATATATCCAATATCCCATCATATCACAAATCTACTCATAATTGTTATGTGTTGGTGCGGGAGAATTGTCTGTATTTTGTCAATCTTGTTTTAAATAAATGCTTATTGGCCAGGCAGGGAGTATAGGAGGGAAAATCAGACAGGAAGTAGAGGTGAGAACAGGAGAATTCGAGGAAGCAGGAAGCTTCCTTGGCATTCCTGTGCAGACCACCAAGGAGACAACATGTAAGCTGCCTGGCTGAGAAAAGATACCTGCCATGTGGCTAACACAGATGAGAACAGTGGGTTAATATAAGTTATAAGAGCTAGTAAGAAGCCTGAGCTAATGGGCCAATCAGTTTGTAACCTAATGTAGACTCTCTGTGTGATTTTCTTTGGGGCTTGCCGGCTGTGGGGTAGCGGGCTGGACAGAAACCCCAACGAGCAGACCCCTCATGTTACAATGTGTAAAATCAAAATCATTTGCAATATATATAATGATGTACAAATGATACAATCTATATTGTTTCTGTTTCAAGTATGATCTATATCTGGAAGATTAAAAATTGAGAAACTAGTGAAATATGTCTGTCCCATTGTATCTAAAGAAATGTTTGACATTTTATCCAGGATTTGTTCTTTATCCTTCTTTCTTTCATTTAGCTAAAGGTTTAAAGATGAACAGATCATAGCAGCTTCTTCAAAATATGATTACGTTGTTTATATATTTATTAATGTATGGTTTGTATATATATATATATATATATATGTGTGTGTGTGTGTTGTGTTATGTTATTATATATATTTGTATATTTATGTATTATGCAAAGGTATGCTTAAAACATACAAATATATATTAAAATTGCCACCACAGTGATACAGGAGCAAGGTTGATTCTAGCTTGAAAATTTCTAAAAAGCATAGATGAATAAAAAGATACACTGTGCATTAAAAGAATATTGTCACTAAGAGAAGCAATGTACAGTTACAAAAGGTCAAAGAGTAGACTGGATAAAAATAAAACTTAAATCATCAAAGGTCACCATATAAGAAAAAGAAAGAAGATAGAATACAATAAAAATAAGAAGGGTACATCCTGATCTCCTAATAAAACATTACCAGCTCACCTCATGGTTTAGTTTTTGAACAACCCAGAATGCCATCCACTAGAGTGAGAAAATATATTCCAGTTCTTTTTACTGGTGCAGGATAATGTCAGCCAGCAAATGCACTAGTTACATTTGGCCTTGTCTTCATGTTTGAGTGTTCTCTTTTTAGATTACAGACATATGAAGGGCATTCAGTAGTGAGAACAAGAAGGATATTTCCATTCTGCTGCATTTTAAACCTCAATCAGGTTCAAGTATCGGTAAATGGAGCAACTCTGAATTGCCTTTTAATTCAGTGAATGACTGCATTTTAATTTCAGTAAAACCAAAGTTTTTAATGTTTAAATTTATACTCTTAAGATCTAAACTATACACAAATATAACTTCATCTGCCACAAATGTTGTCCAACTAGAAAACGGAGCTTTAATGCTAAAAGTTTTGGTGTTGAAAGGACAAAGTTAAAGTGTTTCCTGATTTTCCTTCTAACAACTCCTGTTCATTCAATAAATGCATACATGAAAATGGAGTATAAAATACATTTAAAATAGTTGAAATACCTTGTCTCATCAATTGCATATCCAGTGGGGCCATCTGGATGGTCCAGATTTGGTAGCAATCTTGAGTCAGTTTATTTACACTTGAAAGAATAAGGCAATGTTCAATCAGATGGTCTGAAATTTCTCCAGTTGGTGTAACTCTCCATGCACAGACATGTTTATAAAAATGTTTCATCAGAGAATACCTTAGACAATCACATTCAGCCACTTCCTCATATCTGTAGCTAAATAAACCCATAACTATTAACTGAGCGTTCCCAAACATTCGTTATGCTGCTGCATCCTACGAAAATCTGTTTATCTCTTTTCTGTACTTTTTCTTATAATCTCTACTAAAGATTCCCCGCAAAGAACCAGTATATACACTCTAGAGACAATTGAGGCAAAATGAATGTTCTTGGCTACAGTGATGATTTCTGAAGCTCATATTTTAGATGTTGTCATGGTTTCCTGTGATATTTATTAGTAACAATCAGAGTTGTTCTCTATAATGAAGCTACAATCATATGTGTCAAATATTCACACAATGTAGCAAGTGCTCAGAATAGAATTCCATTCCTGAATTGAGGTGAATGCCCTAAAATGGATTTGAATTGGATTGAGGACATACTCATAAATTATATCTAGTTTATTTCGTTTTGACAGAGAAAAATATTTTTTTTTCTACTTCAATGAGATTTTTATTCAAATTTTCCTCCAAGTAATTTAAGGGTATTTTCTTCATGGTTTGTTCAGTTTATCATTTTTTAAAACACTGAAATATATTACACTTGTCTCATAATTCTATGTTTGCAAATACTTGGAATACGTTAGAAAATAAAATGTCAAAGTAAAATTCATGTGTATTATGGAAAGTTCAGCTGTGACAATAAGTGACTTTGCTCTATCTTACCATGAGCTCAACTGCCTACATGCATGGAGCCCTTCCCCATCTTCTCTTTTTAGGCTGTTTACGATGACAGGACTATCCTAGAAGTGGAGCATTGCTTTTGAATACAGACTGAAAATGAAGATGTTTTCCCAAGGAAATTAATGTGCATCTTTTTGCTACATTGGCACATTGACTTTAGCTTGAAAACTAATGTTCATCTTTTTTTCGACACCCACTCATTGACTTTATCTTGAAAACTAGTGTCCGTCTTTTTGTCCATACCCACACATTGACATTAGCTTGAAAACCAATTTTCTAAGTTCTTTTAATTTGTTTTTTTTCCAATTCTCTGTGGTGTGATTTATTAAAGCAAAAGAGGACAAACTTTTCAAACTTAATGTTTCATTAAGACACAGTTTAGAATAAAAAGTACTCAAAGAAATACAATGTTTCTATAAGATGCAAATGTTTTTAAATTGTCTTTTATTAGTTGCAGAATGATAAAAATAGTTATTCTTATCAAATGTGTACTGTGCCAAAGACAATTATTAACAGGTTTAAAACATTTGAGGTAAATTCACATTGCCTAATTATTTTCCCTTTACCTTCTGCTCAGAAAGATATAATTTAAATTAGTGAACAACTTGCAAGTGTTTAATCTTGGGACTACTTAGTGATTATTAAAGAAACACAGCCACAGAAATGGAATGATCTTCATGTATAGCATGTAGTATGTAGTAAAGGAAACATGAAAAGTGCAATGAGTGACTATGAAAGATCCAGGGGCAATAGGGAAGCTTCATATTCGCAAAATAGCTACATGCTAGAAGAGAGTAAGATTTGGGTTGAAAAATGTGTGCACAAAACCTTTCAGAAAAGTGCTATCTTAAAGATGTCTAGATATGGAGATGAAGAAGCAGCACCATGAGAAACCAAGAAGCTATGAGGAAACTAGTGCTTTCTGAGTAGTGAGTATCAACCTGACAAAGATGTTTTTAAGGCCAGGTTGGGTGGGGTTAATTGTCGTGGAAAGAGTGGCTTTGTTATAGTTAGAGCCCCCTGGCAATACGTGTGGTGTTCAAATGAAAAACAACCAGAGGAATGGTATCATGAAGTCTGTTGTACTAAAACTGCATCTTCAGTGGATTTCTTGTTTTATAGGGTAAGACAAACCCTGACTTGGCTCTCAAACTGTTAAAGGGCTAAGCTGTACCACATAGGAATCATATTATTTCTTTTATGTAGTTGGTACATTTTACCATTTTGGTAAGTGAAATCAATATTGTTAAACCCCATATAATTTGAAGAATATATATCTTTTAAGGCTTATTCTTCTTCCAGATGTGGATTATAGTTAAGATTTTCATCGACATTTTCAAACATTATCATGGACCAGTAAAACAATACATATGATCTAAATATTTTAGAACATTTCAGTGCAGTGTACTTTGCAATTTAATTTTTTTGAGAATTTCAGTACTATATATATTGTGTTCTGATTAAGCCCATGCTAGCTCTTCCTTACCTCTGCTCAACATTTTGTCCTTCAGAGTCCATTAATGCTGCCTGTATATAAATGGGTGAAGAACAATCATACATGTCCATATTCTAAAGTACGTGAATATTTTCTTGAAGAATTTTAACAACTTCAATGTCTTATTCCATATCTAGAACACAGACAGCCGTAAATGACAATGGTGACTAATCCTGGAATGTAATTCCATATGAATGAATGACAAAAACTCTGTACCTTTATAAAAATTTAAGAATGGTTTGTTTTGAGCCTTCTTAAGTTACATATCGTATTGAGAGCAAAAACTATAGGTAGCATGACATATTATGAGGAGTGTGTCCTGAGTGTGTCATGAGGGAAGATTGTGTGATGTGTTCTATGTCTTCACTGTAACTATTTCCACAACATTGACATCTAAAGAACATCTAGTAGCATTTCAAAGTTATTGATTTTTTTTAACAATAAAGAAAATAAAGAAAAATTCATCAATTTATCTCAATTTGGACTCCTCTCTAACAAAAATAAGTCTAAATTATCGAAAGTAAGATATGTTTCATGAAGTATGGTTGATCACTCATTAATAAACTGAGGAGAGAGCCATAGTTTCATAAACAAGCATCTTTGTCAATGAATTGGGATCCTAAAAGAGGTCATTGAAAGAAATATCTCTATTACTTAAACTCATTTTATAATGATTCATGTTCCAAAGAAAATATCCAAAATGTTGTTAACAGAAAGTGAACATATAGTTGAAACATCTCAAAGATCCTGAAACTGAGATGGGACTTCTTCCTCATTTGACATCCAGTTTGTTCTATGATACATGTGGAATTAAAAGTTTTGCAAAAATTAACCTTAATACCAAAGACAGGGAAAAGAAAAATAAACTGTAAATCTCTTTTAAAATTTACTTTTGAGTATCCATTTACTTTATAACATCTTTTGGCAATTTTACAGCTGTTGACAATGAAACTCTCAATAGAGCTCTGCATGCCATGCCAGAAGCAAGATGATTTTGTTCAAGAAAATTAATCTTTGCAGGAGAAAATTTTCAATATTAAGGGATGTTTGAAAACAAGCCCATTCATCTTCTTTAGTCATCTTAATGCTTAACTATGTATGAGTGGGTTAATGTTTCAGGAATTGTAAGCATTTAGTTTCAATATGCTTATTTAGTTCTATATATTGTCAGCAGGTTTTTGTCACCTTTCTCAGTATGGAGACCCGTATTTGTGCAAACAGATTATTCCACAGGAGAATTTCTACCTTATCTTCCTATAAAGTAATTAGCCAAGTTCTGATTTGTAAGAAAATCTTCACAAGAAATTTAAAATACTAACACAATGTGTGGAACGGTAAATCTTTCATGTTTCCCGTCTATCTCACTGATATAATGGATGTATAAAATTGCTAACACCCACAAAGAGTGTTAAAAATTTTGGAGAGCAGACCTTTGCCTAATGTGGTATTGGTGAAGATTTCTCTCATTCAGTAGAATGATTTTTTGTCTTAATGACTGTGTCCTTTGCTTTACAGGTCCTTGACAGCAGAGGAGAGGTTGCCTGAACTGGCCTTGTCCACAACACAGTCATGCTGATGAATATCTTGATCATCACTATAGAAATTTTGTCTGATGAATGGAGATAGAGACAGAGACCCTCATTCATATCAGAACAATGGACTGAGCTCCGAAGGTCTAGTCAAAGAGCAGAAGGTGGGAGAAGATGAGCAAGGAATTCAGGACCGTGATGGGCTGGTCCACCCACAGAGACAGTGTGCTTGATCTAATGGGAGCTCATCAAATCCAGTTGAACCGGGACTGAAGGAGCATATGATCAAATCAGACTCTCTGAATATGGCTGCCAATGGGGGTAGACTGAAAAGCCATCGATACTGGCACTGGGATCTATCTCCTCTGCACGTATTGGCTTTTTGGGAACCTAATCTATTTGGATGCACACCTTCCTGGGCCAGGATGGAGGAGGGAGGGCCTTGGACTCTCCACAGGGCAGGGTACCCTGACCTCTATTAAGGAAGAAGGGGGAGGTATGAGGAGTAGTGGGGGAGTGGGAGGAGACTTGGAGAAGGGGAGGAAGTATAAATTTTGAATGAAAAAAATAAAAGAATATGGGAAAAAATTAAAAAAATATTATTTGGTCAACATCAACATTCTCATGCCCACCACCCAATGCATATTCTGGAATGCAAATGCACCACACTTCCAAACATATTATGTTCATAGTTTTGGTTTGTTTGTTTTGTGTTAGTTAATTTTCAAAGTAAAGATATTTTAAAAATAACTTGATAAACTATAAAAACATTCCATGATTGTAAAACATGTAGTATGAAAAACCATGCTTTAACATTCTCACAATGTAGTTTTAAAAGCTCACAGTTTTCAGCCTTCAAGTATAATTTTCATTTTTTTTTTGGCTCTTGATATGAGGGCTGTTGGTGCAGGAGAATTGTCTATATTCTGTCAGTCATGTTTTAAATAAATGCTGATTGGCCAGACAGGAAGTATAGGCGGGAAAACCAGACAGGAAATAGAGGTGGCCCAAGGAGAACAGGGAAGAGGGAAGCTCTTCCCACACTCCTGCTAGTCCACCAGCATTTGAGCTGCCCAGCTGAGAAAAGGTACCAGCCAACATAGATAAGAACAATGGGTTAATATAAGTTATGGGAGCTGGTAGGTAGACTGAGCTAATGGGCCAATCAGTTAATAACTTAATGTAGACTCTCTGTGTGATTTTCTTTGGGACCAGCCCTCATGTTACATGCTGTGAACATTATATCTAGTCTTTCCATTATTCTCTATTGAAATTATCATAATATGATATTGAAATGCTGAAGCTGGAAACAAATTATTCATTTTGTATTTTTGTAAATATCTTAGAATTTGGATCAGTAACATGTTGATCTACTTACACATAATTGAGCTACACCTCAATTCCACACAACACATTGTCTTGCCACACCAAGGAAGATGTGTTCTCACTTAGGTATTACAAGCAAAATATGCTATTAGTCTGTGACTTTAAAAATATTCATTCCATCATTCTTCACCAAACACTGTATTATAGTTTATATTAATAACAAAAGTAATTTAAGATGGTCTATTTCTTCATTGCATTTGTCCTTTATTTCATATGTAAGGCAATGAAAATGGTTAAGGTTAAAAATAAAAGAGTTAGCATTTATACATTATCAGAAGTAAAGTATACAAATGACTTTCTTCACCAGTCAAATTGTATACAATTAAATGACATCAAATAAAAATAGCTTGGATAAATTAATAGAATTTAAGCAGCATCTTTAATCCTCAAATTTATCTTTCAAAATAAAAACATTTAAAAACAGTTTAATGACTGTGATAGTCTTGCTTACATGAAGATATTGTTTCACAGTGTGTGGTTCCCCTGAGGGCAAGGTTAGGATAACAGGTCACCTGGAACTGAGGTTGCAGGTGTCTTTGAGTAGAGCTGCCAGGTGGGTGCTGAGGAAAACAAAAACAAAACAAACAAACAAAAAACCCTGGATTCTCTGCAAGAGCATCAAGTGCTTTTGACCATTCCCAGCCTTCCTAACTCTATTTTATAAAACAATATCAAAACCAGCAACAAAAGAACAAATCAACCAAATAAACAAAAACAACAGAACAAAACAAAACACGTCATACATGGATATTAGATGGAAAGTAAAGGATAACCAGATTACAATCCACAGTTCCAGAGAAGCTAGGTAATAAAACCCTAAGAGAGACACAGGGATCACCCTAGGAAGGCAAACTGGGGCAAGAGGTGCTGGTAAAGGGGAGGGGTTGGGAGATGAAAACATGAGTGAACTGGCTGGTCAACAGGAGAGAGGGACACAGTGGGAGAATAATCAAAGAGAGATCTTGATAGAGTCACTAGGGTGAGAGAAAATCTGCTGTTAGGTAAATTCCCAAGCATCCACAAGGATGTTCTCAGCTAAATCTTTTACCAACAGTGGGGAGGGAGCCAGAACTAACACTGACTTTCCCATGTAATCTGATTGGTGAACACCCCAACTATTATCATAAAGCATTCATCCAGTAACTGATGAACCAGATGCAAGGATCCACAGCCAAACAACAGGCCGAGTTCTGGGAATCCAATAGAAGAGAGGGAGGATGGACTATCTGAGCAAGAGAGGTCAAGATTCAAGATCATGAGGGAGAAATCTTCAGAGACAGCTGAACCATGAATTCTAGACCAACAGTTGTGTAGTCACCATGGTCCGAACAAGGCCCTCCATATGTGGGACACAGTGGTGAACTTGGGTAGCTGATGGAGCACCTGTCGGTACAGCCAAGATCTATCCCTGGTGCATGAGCTAACTTGCTGGATCCCTATAGTGGAATAGCACACTCAGTCTTAATGCAAGGGGAGGGGCTTAGTCCTGCCTCAACTTTATTTGCTAGACTTTGTTGGCTCTCTATGGGAGCCTTAACTTGTTAGGAGGAGAGGATGGGTGTTGTGCTAGATGAGAGGCAAAGTGGGGCTGGAGGAGAAATGGGAGGGAAAACTTGTGGTTGGAATGTAAAATAAAATTAAAAATCAAATAATTAAATTTAAAAAAAGTTGAATAAAGCATTGTATGAATTTTATACATGCTTCTATGTAATCATCATTCATTTATGATTTGATATTTTCCTTCCTAAATGTTTTCAGAATTCTTTCTCTTTCTGTCTTTGTCTATCATTTGCTTTCTGTCTGAGTCTGACTTCCTCTCTTTCTCTGTGTGTGTGTTTATTTTGCAGTGTTGATAAGGTGTTATAATTCTGTATCCTGATATTAGAGTAAAGAAATGTTTCAAAGTCATTTTTATTTACTAATAAGAAGTCTTACTTTTCTTGGTACTTAAAGTATCTCTTGAGTTTGGATCATCTGTGTTTCACTTCACTTTGTACATCTGATTCAAACATAATTGAATGATCACAAATCAATTAGAGGCATCCTCAGCTAGTAAGTTCTTCAATATTTTTCTCTCTATATTTTTTCATGCAGGGAAGTCTACCTTTTACTTGCCATGGATTATTACAGTATTTGCCTACTAATTGATAGTTTATTCCTAGATTTCTGTGTTGTGCTATTTGCTCATATTTCATACTTCATTTGACAGGGATCACTCCTGTATGATATGAGCAACATAAATTTATATCTTTAAAGCTTGAGTAGGAGGTTATATTTGTGTGGAATTTCCTGACTATTGATGCATTTAACTTGAATATTTTAGTTATTTTTCTGTTATGAAATTCTAGTTTCTGAGGAAAATTCAAGTAGCTTGCCAACCATTTTCTGTCTTGCTCACTTGTATTAATATGGTTGCACATAAATGCCATCTGTGTATTCAGTTCATGCAAAGCAGATGACATACTAGCAATTTGATGTCTTCACATTATGTTTAGTATGAACATAGTCAGGTATTGTGGACTAAATATTGGAAAATACCTGATAATCCAAAGGATTATGTGGAGACTAGCCAGCATCTGGTGCAACTTTGGACTTACGCTTTCTGATTTCTTATAAAAATATAGCAAAATATCACTTGGTATGTGTGCACTATACAAATTCTAGGATATAAGCCTCATTCCTCAATCTGCTCAAGTCTCATAGCAAAATTTCTGAGAAGCATATTACTCTCTTTAAAATTTGGACTGCTTCACAATCAAGAATCCTTGAGCCTGATTACCTCTGCAAGGCTTATCTTTATGTGATATGCTTTTTAATAACTTTTTATACTGTACCCATCAGTCCCATATGCCTGGTTTGTTCATAGAAAGATGCTCAAAGCAGGGACCAATATAAGACCATCTTCAAAAGTTAGCCCAAATGCTAGTCACAGTCCTCATGTATTTAAGACATACTGATCTAATTATCTTTACCACTGTCAACTACTATCATATATAATATTTCATGTTACAACATATTACGTTATGTTATGGTGGATTAAAATTATTTCCCATGTTCAATTAGAATTTTCTCTCATTGAAGTTCTATGTACATTTATTGTTATAGATCAGACATAATTATTTTTTATTTCTATAAAGTTCACTCATTGCAATCCCAGAAAATTCAAAATTCCACTCAGAATGTTTTGCTTTAAGATTATTTATTTAGGTGCATTTGTGAACACACCTTAAAAGAATTTAAAATAATTAATTTTTGCATCCAATTTTACATATTTTATATATCAATAAACATTATCTGCTATTATATGCTACAAAGTTTTGCAGGGGAGACGTTGAGATCACATAGAAGATAAATCAACTGGCAAATTACAGATCATGAATCAGAATGTAACTTTGTTCCAAAGGATTTTATTCATGTAGTTTTAAGTTTTGTTCATGTATTAAAAGCAGACATTTTAGGGGTTTGCTTTATCTTTTTGTTGTTGTTGCTACATTTTTGAAACAGTCAGACAAGGCTTCTTTGGATAGCCCTGGCTCTGACTGTCCTGGAACTTACTTTGTTAACTGGCCTCAAACTCAGAGATCTGCCTGCCTCTGTCTCCAAAATTCTGGGATTAGAGGCAGGCAGATATCTATGAGTTCAAAGCCAGCCTGGTCTACAAAGTGTTCCAGAGAAAACACTGTCTTAAATAGTAAACTAAACCAAAATTAAAAAAAAAAGATGAGTTGTGGAAACTGTTTAAAATCCATGAAGGTGCAGCCTTCTACAAAGCAGAAAAAAAACTCTAATAACAAAACAATTCTGATTTCAACTCCCTCTAAAGTATAGTTGTGTTTATATTGCGAAGTACTCCCAAGGTATGGTCAATTTTGGAGATTTTTTCCATATTATTAGTTTCTCTGAAAGTTCACTGTGATCCAGTCTACAGTCAAATCACAATATGTATGTTCAGGGACTAGATAAATAGCCCCCTTTAGGAAAAATAGAAAACAAAATTAAAACACAAATGATTTGATTATTCTCCAACTATTCCCAAATAACTCATGCCTGAACTATCTGATTAGCATACTCATCTCATGAAACATATAAAGGTAATCCTTTTGGCCTGCTGACATTTCCAATATTTTAATTGGGATACCACACCCTTATTATACTTTACTTCAGGGATGTGATAGTACTAATGGAACATTCTAAATGGAATAGTCCTCAGGCCAGTTACTCCACTGTGCCTAATGATAAATGATAAATGTGCTAGTCAGAATTCTTTATTTAAAGCTACCATCTTTCCTCCTTTTTCCTCTTTAGCTTAAATGTTATATTATCTCATTTACTGAGTTGATAAAAATAATATTTTTTATTTTAGGCATTGTGCTACTTAATATTAGTCAAATAATATGTTGTATAAAGGCAAGTTGTAAAATGTACTTAGTTTTACAAAAACACAAAGATAGATATTTCTTAGACTTTCTTAACCATAATTTTGCAAACTTACATTTGATGATTTTAAAAGGATTTTTTTAAAAGACACCTGTGCCTTGATAAAAGATTCTTTAATTACCTTAAAGTATGTTGCACAATCCTGAACTCACTTGGGTTTTCTAATTCAAGAACACATTATTCTGTTTAGAACATGAAATAATTGAGATAAAGGAAAAGATGATGAAGAACAAAAATTCAAGAAAATGAACTTTGAAACATGAAAAATAAAAATCAAGAAAATCTAAATTAGATAAATTTAATGATTTAAATTCTTTATTAATAATGTTTTAAAAAATCCAATGTGGTACACAAATCAAAACAAAGATATATAATAATGGATGAATTATTGAATAAAAATACATTCAAAGACAACACAATTCATAATATGTATATGGAAAAATGCACAATAATTTTTGAAGCATAACTGAACATAAGATTAAAGATAAATCATATTTCATAATTCACATAAACAATTTACAGATTTTTATATTCACAAAAGGAAATCCTGAATAAATATGACTGCACATTTTGACAAATGTGAGTGATAACATAGTCTTAGATATCCTCTGAAGCATAAGTTACAGAATATTTAAAAATAAAAAGCAAATGCTGAAGTTTGAAAACATGAATGAACACCTTGAAGAAGTACAAAACAACGTAAGCATGAATTTAAAAATATAAAATTCAACATGAAGGCAATGGTATGAGGCTTGGACCAGAAGAAGAACCTGCCATAAATACAGATGGGTCATTGATGAGGTATTGAAAGACTAAAATTAAGGGTGTCACACATTTCCAATGGTGAAAGTATGCCAAGAAAACCAAGACTTTAAATTAAGACAGCTCTATGCACCTGTAATAAAAAGGGAAATGATTATTGATAAACATGAAGAGATATTTTTGATAATTCTATTTGATTCAGAAATCATTGAGGAACTATAACTGATTGTCACCTGAGCATGAACCAAAGTATTGTTTTAAAACTAAAATCAAAACCTTAAAAATGCATAAAAAGAAGATGACTAAGGAAGTATTGTGTTGTAGGAAGGCTGTTTGTTTGTTCCTGGCTGCCCAGACTGCTGATAACCACTCAAAAACTGTATTAATTAAATCACTCTTTGGTCTATTAGCTCTAGCTTCTTATCAGCTAGGTCTTACATCTTAATTTAACTTGTTTCTTTTTTTATTGATTTTTGTTGAGCTCTACAACTTTCTCTCCTCCCCTCCCTGCCTCTGCCCTCCCCTTCAAACCCCTCTCAAGGTTCCCATGCCCCCAATTTACTCAGGAGATCTTGTATTTTTCTACTATCCATGTAGATTAGGTCTATGTATGTCTCACTTAGGGTCTCATTGTACCCCTTTTCTATTAATCTGTGTATTGTCACATGGCTGTGTGGTGTGGGACAATTCTGTATTCTATCAATTACCTTTTAAATAAATGTTGATTGGCCAGTAGCCAGGCAGGATATACAGGTGGGACAACCAGACAGGAAGTAAAGGCAGGGTAATGAGAACACGAGTATTCTGGGAAGAAGGAAGGTTTTTCCACAGTCCTGCCCAGATTACGGAAGAAGCAAGATGTGCCCTGCCTAGCTGAAAAATGTATTGAGCCACGTGGTTAACATAGATAAGAATAATGGGCTAATATAATTATAAGAGCTAATACAAAGCCTGAGCTAATAGGCCAATCAGTTTATATCTAATGCAGACTCACTGTGTGATTTTTCTTTGGGGTTTACCAGCTGTGGGAACTGGGCAGGACAGAAACCCCAACAAGCAGGTCCTCACATTAGCTGTGACTTACTAGCAAGGATGTTTTCAAGGTCTGTCTCTGGTGGGCTTACATGGCTTCTCCTGACTCCATCTTCTTTCTCCCAGCATTCAGTTTAGTTTTCTCTGCCTAATTATATTATACCCTATCACAGGCCAAAGCAGTTTCTTTATCTGTTAATCAACAAAAGCAATACATAGGCAGAAGGACTTCCTACACCAGTATTGTGTTAGTCTTTTCATTTTCAATATTAAACAATGGGAGTGGGAAAAGACAAAGAATGAGAATTGTCACATGTTTAGATATACACAGGATAACAGACAAAGAAAGAAATATTTAGGATTGGTGCTAAAATATTGTGAATGATTGTACCCTAATAACAAAATAAAAGAGAGTTTGAAGGAAGGTATCTTTCATGAACAAACAATGAAGATTCAAAAATAGTGAGTTACTAAATAATAATCCCAGTGCCAAGTATGTACTATGTCCATGTAAGTCATTGGTTAGTGAGACCCACAGGTAGCAAACAAAATAGAAGTTCTATAAAGACTTGCTTTTATATAATATTTACTGTTTTAATTTATTTTAATCATGTGTATGTATACTATGTATCACTGTGTGGGTATAGAAATGTGAGTGCAGACACCTGAGGATGCCAGAGTTGTAGATCTCCCTGAAGCTGTAGTTCAAAGCATTTTTTAGCTGAGAGTGTGCTATAAATTGAACTCTGTGGCCTCTGCAAGAGGAATATGACTCTTACCTATGAAGTTATATCTTTATCTTTCAATTCTGATTCTTGTGACTATATTAGCTAAAACCAGAAATATATAATAAAGTCATATTTCTGAAGATTCTACATCTCTTGATTGTACAATATAAGACTATATATTTATATATATCATCCTTGCTGACTACACATTTAGTAGTGTAAGAAGGTACTAGTCAGGCTTCTGGGGGAAAAACACATCAATGATCTTACCCATCTGTGAATCCAGTGAATATCACCACCAATCTTCCAGGCAAGATATATGCACATGTATAATAATAAAATTACATTTACACAGGCAGCTAGGCAGTAACTGATTGGATATGAGGTATAAACCGTAAGACAATCCATGCATGGTTACTCTAAACCCTAGTCAAAAATGTATGCTTGTAGAGTTTATCAGTCTTAGAAGAGTACTTAATAATATTGATTAACTCAATTGATGTAGCTTCAAACTATCATAAATACCTGTTTATACCCACAAAAAATCTACTATTAGAAAAAATATCAAATTCTATTTAAGCTGGAAACAGAATTATTGTAGTAAGCTTGACATTGTGCACAGTGAAATCAAACTGAAGACCCTAGGATTACAGCCCTCTCTTATAAATCCAGAATATTAAAATAATTCAAATGAGGTAAAATTCTCTGAACTAGAGAGGCTCAGGAATACTTTTTTGATAAATGGTAAATGTATAATTGAAGTATAATTTTTTGAGCAATTTTCCCTTTTAGGTAGGTAGAGTATTCTTAATTTCATCATAAAAAAATATGTATGGGTGCATTTGTGAGGATGAAGACAACACACATGCAGAGAAAGAATCCATAAGAGAAGCCAAGAAAATAATCCACCTGTATTTAAATGCAATAACTGTAATAATAGAAATAGGCTACACATTGGAGGCTATGCACATGTCCGCTCTGAAAAGAAGTCCAGATATTATATGAGATTATATTCTGACATTGTTATGCCTAATTCGATTTTATTGTTATATGTGTAGTTCTTCGTCAATCCTACTTTTTAACGTTTCAGGGTTGTCTTTGTCACCTGCTCTTCCAATAATGCAAATGCTCTCTAAAGTCCAGCTATTAATATGCAATAGCCTCCTTATGGAATAATTTAATTTTTTTGCTAATACACCACATACTTACTGATCATCATCGTGATCTAGTCACCATTTTTATGAATCCTCCTTCTGTACATGTAGGACATCATGTACCATTCTACTTTCAAGTTTGTGTCACCAATACTCAATGCTAGATTACCTGGCCAGGCCTTGACATAAGGGAAAGAGCTCAATTCTGTCTCAACTTCATGCTTCATACTTTGAGCAAGTCCATGGGAGGTCTGTCCCTTTTGAGATGGAGATGGAGGGGAAGTGTATGGGTATGGGAATAAATAAATGACTGTGATGAGAGTAGAGAAGGGAGGGGAAACTGGTTGATATGCAAAATAAATGAAAAAAGTTATTTAAACATAAATGAATAAGTAAACTTCTTTTTCTGTTTACAGTTTTAAAATTTGGTTGTATTGAGCTATACACTTTTCTCTGGTCCCCTCCATTCCTCTTTCCTCCTCTTCAACCATCTCCCATGGTACTATGCTCTCAAATTACTCAGGAGATCTATTCTTTTACTATTTTGCATGTAGGTTAGATCCATGTATATCTCTCTTAGGGTCCTCATTGTTGTCTAGGTTTTCTAGGATTGTGATTTGTAGGCTGGTTTTCTTAGCTTTATGTTTAAAAACCACTCATGAGTGAGTACATATGATAATTGTCTAAGTTATCTCACTAAATATGATTGTTTTCTAGCTCCATCCATTTGCCTGCAAATTTCGAGATGTCATTAATTTTTTCCTTCTATGTAGTACTCCATTGTGTAAATATATCACATTTTCCATATCCTCTTGGGACGAGGAACATTTAGGTTGTTTCCAGGTTCTGGCTATGATAAACAATGCTGCTATGAACATAACTGAGCACATATCCTTGTGGTATGATTGAGCATTCTTTGGATATTTACACAAAAGTGGTATTGCTGGTTCTTAAGGAAAACTGATTCCTAATTTTCTGAAAAATCGCCACACTGACATCTAAAAAGGATGTGCTAGTTTGAACTTGCACCAGCAATGCAGGAGTGTTCCCTTTACCCCACAACCTTTCCAGCATCAGTTGTCATCAGTGTTTTTGATCTTGGCCATTCTTACATGTGTAGGATGTAATCTCAGAGTTGTTTTGATTTGCATTTCTCTGATGACTAAGGAAGTTGGGCATTTCCTTAAGTGCCATTCAGCCATTTTATATTCCCCTGTTGAGAGTTCTTTGTTTAGGTCTGTATTGTCTGATCCAAATCTAATACCATGCACAGAACTCAAGTCCAAATGAATCAAAGACCTCAACATCAATCCAGCCATACTGAACCTCATAGAAGAAAAAGTGGAAAGAATACTTGAATGCATTGGCACAGAAGACCACTTACTAAATATAGCCCCAGTAGCACAGACACTGGGAGAAAGAATTAATAAATGGGACCTACTGAAACTAAAAGGCCTCTGTAAAGCAAAGAACATAGTAAAAGCAAATGGTAGTCTACAGAATGGGAAAAGATCTTCACCAACCCCATATCAGACAAAGGGCTAATCTCCAAAATATACAAAGAACTCAAGAAATGGGTCATCAAAAGAACAAATAATCCAATAAATAATTACATTTCTTAACAGAGACCCTAAAGGTCAGAAAAACCTAGACAAATGTCTTGCATACAATAAGGGACCACAGATGCCCCTCCACATTAATGTACTCCATAAAACTTTCAATCACCATAGATGGAGAAAACAACGTATTTCATGACAAACAAATTTTTATAATATCTATCCACAAATCCAGTTCTACAGAAGATAACCGAAAGAAAACTCTAACCCAAGGAAGTTAACTACAAACACGAACAATAGATAGTCTCACACCAGCAACACCTAAAGAAAACACACACACACACACACACACACCACCACCACCACCACCACCACCACCACCAGCAACAAACAAACAGGAATTAACCATCACTGGTCATTAATAACTGCAATGTCAATGCATTCAAATAGCTAATAAAATCACTGACTAACAACATGGATAGGAAACTGGATCCATACTTCTGTTGCAGTAAAAGAAAATTATAAATCAATTTCCCTCATGAACACTGATAGAGAGATATTAAATAAAAACTGGCAAACTAAAAACATATCAAAAAGACTATCTACCCTGATCAAGTAAGCTTCATCCCAGAGATGCAGGGATGGTTCGGAAAAATCTGTCAATGTAATCCAACATATTAAAAAAATGAAAAAATACATGATAATCTCATTAAGCACTGAAAAACCTTTTGATAAAATCCAACACTCTTTCATGAGAAAAGTTTTGAAGAGATCAGGGACACAAAATATATACATAATAAACATAATAGAGGTAATATACAGCTAGTTTATAGTCAATATCAAATTAAATGGAGAAACAGTAAACAATTAAAGTAAAATAAGGAAAGAGAAAAGGCTGTCCACTCTCTCAATATTTTTCAATATAGTACTCAAAGCTTTAGCTACAGCAATGAAAGAACTAAAAGAGATCAAGAGAATACAAATTGGAAAGGAAGAAGCTAAAGTACCATTATTTGTAGACTCTATAACAGTATTCATAAACAATCCAAAAATTTCATGAGGGAACTCCTACAGCTTATAAACACATTTAGTCCAGTGGATGAACATAAAATTTATTCAAAATTAGTACATAAATATTCTATGTTCATAGATCGCTCCATAGGGTTAACCTAGAAAAATGACCATCCTACCAAAAGGGCTGTACAGATTCATCACAATCCCCACCTTGAAAAAAGAATTCTAAAATTCAAAGGGAACAACAATAACAAAAAAACAAGCAAGTGAACAAACAAACAAAAACCAAGGGTAGCTAAATAAATCATGTCCAAAAAGGAATTTCCTGAGGTATCACTATCCCTGATTTGAAGCTCTACTACAGAGCTATAGTTATAAAAACAGCACAATATCGGCAAAAAAAAACAAGCCTAGAGATCAATAGAATGGAATTAGAGACCTAGTTTTAAATTCACACACCTATGTAATTCCTGATTTTCAACAAAGAC